>SJYA01000382.1:81871-188131 GCA_006410615.1 Neotragus moschatus
GACACGACTGAGCAACTGAACTGAACTAAACTGAATCCTCATGCAAAAGGCCAGGCTGGATGAAGTCCAAGCTTCAGTCAAGATTGCCAGGAGAAATACCACTCCTCTGGCAGAAAGTGAAGAGAACATAAAGAGCCCCTTGATGAAAGTGAAAGAAGACAGTGAAAAAGGCTGGCTTAAAACGCAACATTCAAAAAACAAAAATCACTGAATCTGGTTCCATCACTTCATGGGAAATAGATGGGAAAACAATGGAAACAGTGTCAGACTTTATTTTCTTGGGCTCCAAAATCACTGCAGATAGTGATTGCAGCCATGAAATTAAAAGATACCTGCTCCTTGGAAGAAAAGCTATGACCAACCTAGACAGCATATTAAAAAGCAGAGACATTACCTTGCTGACAAAGGTCCATATTATCAAGGCTATGGTTTCTTCCAGCAGGCATGTATGGATGTGAGAGTTGGACCATAAGGAAAGCTGAGCCCTGAAGAATTGATGCTTTTGAATTGTGGTGTTGGAGAAGACTCTTGAGAGTCCCTTGAAATGCAAGATCAAACCAGTCAATCCTAAAGGAAATCAGTCCTGAATACTCACTGGAAGGACTGATGCTGAAGCTCCAATATTTTAGTCACATGATGCAAAGAACTGACTCATTGGAAAAGACCCTGATGCTGGGAAAGATTGAAGGCAGGAAGAGAAGGGGACAATAGAGAATGAGATGGTTAGATGGAATCACCGACTTGATGGACATCAGTTTGAGCAAGCTCTAAGAGTTGGTGATGGACAGGGAAGCCTGGCATGCTACAGTCCATGGGGTTGCAAAGAGTCAGACAGGACTGAGTGACTAAACTTAACTGATCCTGGTAGCTCAGATGGTAAAGAATCTGCTTGCAATGCAGGAGACCTTGGTTTAATCCCTGGGTCAGAAAGACTCCCTGGAGAAATGAATGGCTACCCAGTCCAGTATTCTTGCCTGGAGAATTCCATGGACAAAGGAGCCTGTTAGGTTACAGTCCATGGGGTTGCAAAGCGTTGGACACAATTAAGTGACTAACATTTTCATTCCAACAACATTTTGAATAATATAACATATATAAGAATATTTAATGTTAAAAATAAATAAAAATGAAATAATGTTATGACTAAAAATATAATATTTAATATTACGGCAAATCTACCATTCACTATCCTAGTGTACACTTTTAACTGCTGCAAGTAAGTTAACTACTGATCAATACAACATTCTCTTTTTTTCACTATCAATAAAACAGCATAAGCTAGTAGCTATTTATCAAGAACTAGAATAATACTTGTTAAAAGATATTTAATTGTGTTTCTTTAGGATTTAGTAAATATTCTAAAACATTTCCAAAGTTCACGTGTTTTATTGTCTTGATTTTAACTAACAAAAAAAATACCCCCAAAATGAAACAAGCCCAGAGAAGTGAATTACTTCAAATAATGAATCAAATTTTTGTCCAATGAACAGTAATTTTGCAAATGATAATATCAAAATGTCATTTTACTTTTTTTTTAAACAGGAACTGTGCACCAAGCCATGAGAGAAAGTATAGCAATTTCTTAATGAATACAGTTCCATTAAGCAGCCCATTGGAACACAATGTAAAGAGAAATAGCACATATTGGCTTTTGCAAGTGTGGGTGTCCTGGTATTCTTGGATTTTTCACCCACTCATATGAGTCAGCTTTATATAACACTGTAACATATAATTTCCCTCCTACTAACAACCCAACACTTCAGAGATAACATCTCACCATGAGTTATTTAAGGAATATGGTAACTAACAACATTTTAATATTTTATAAAATGTGCAAACAACCAAATTATTACTATGTCAGCAACAAGCTCCTTGGCTTCCAAAGAAGCATTCCATAATATTTCAGTGTTGTAAGTGTTTGGGGGAACTTGTTAAGAAAAATGTAAATTGTTTCTGCATAATGAGAAATATCATGTCATTTTAAAATCTAGGTATTTTACCAAATATCAGGCATTTTTGTACATAAAGGAAATAAACTAATTAGGTAGTGATTTAGCAATTACATTCTTTCTGGGAAATTATTTCCATAGCTACTAAGGATAGTTAAGTACTAGGGTTCAAGAGATGTAGGATTGAGTTTATGGTGTATCAAATCTTTCAATTCTGAAGGGTAATTGGAAGTGAACGTTTGTAAAATCACATTACTACAAATAGAAATCCTTTTTTTGTTGATATAACAGAACTCCAGAACTCCAAATAGAAATCCAGATCCTTTTTTGTTGTTTATTCTAAAATGCTTGTGTTTATACTATTTTGGAAAACACTGATTCTATGACTAGAGTTTGAAAAATCTTAATTATATTGAGATATTTTCTATTAAATTATTTATCATGATGAGATAACTTTCATTTTCTTTCATGAAAGGAATGCGTCTGCCCAAGAAAAGTAGACAGGAATAAAAAATGCAATTTAAAATAGCAAACAGATTGCACAACAAAGGAAACGATAAGCAAGGTGAAAAGACAGCCTTCAGAATGGGAGAAAATAATAGCAAATGAAGCAACTGACAAAGAATCTCAAAAATATATAAGCAGCTCCTGCAGCTCAATTCCAGAAAAATAAATGACCCAATCAAAAAATGGGCCAAAGAACTAAACAGACATTTCTCCAAAGAAGACATACAGATGGCGAACACACACATGAAAAGATGCTCAGCATCACTCAATATCAGAGAAATGCAAATCAAAACTACAATGAGGTACCATCTCAGGTCAGAATGGCTGCTATCCAAAAGTCTACAAACAAGGCTGAAGAGGGTGCGGAGAAAAGGGAACACTCTTACACTGCTGGTGGGAATGCACACTAGCACAGCCACTATGGAGAACAGTGTGGAGATTCCTTAAAAAGCTGGAAATAGAACTGCCATACAACCCAACAATCCCACTGTTGGGCATATACACCAAGGCAACCAGAATTTAAAGAGACACATGTACCCCAATGTTCATCACAGCACTGTTTACAATAGCTAGGACATGGAAGCAACCTAGATGTCCATCAGCAGACGAATGGATAAGAAAACTATGGTACATATACACAATGGAATATTGCTCAGTTATTAAAAAGAATGCATTTGAATCAGTTCTAATGATATGGATGAAACTGGAGCCTATTATACAGAGTGAATTAAGACAGAAAGGAAAACATCAATACAGTATATTAACACATATATATAGAATTTAGAAAGATGGTAACAATGACCCTAAATGTAAGACAACAAAAGAGACACGGGTGTAAAGAACAGATTTTTGGACTCTCTGGGAGAAGGCGAGGGTGGGATGATTTCAGATAATAGCATTGAAACATGTATATTCAGTTCAATCGCTCAGTCGTGTCCAACTCTGCGACCCCATGAACCGCAGTACACCAGCCATCCCTGTCCATCACCAACTCCCAGAGTTTACCCAAACTCATGTCCACTGAGCCAGTGATGCCATCCAGCCATCTCATCCTCTGTCGTCCCCTTCTCCTCCTGCACTCAATCTTTCGCAGCATCAGGGTCTTTTCAAATGAATCAGCTCTTAGCATCAGGTGGCCAAAGTACTGGAGTTTCAGCTTTAGCATCAGTCTTTCCAATGAACACTCAGGACTGATCTCCTTTAGAATGGACTGGTTGGATCTCCTTGCAGTCCAAGGGACTCTCAAGAGTCTTCTCCAATACCACAGTTCAAAAGCATCAACTCTTCTGCGCTCAGCTTTCTTTATGGTCCAACTCTCACATCCATACCGGACTACTGGAAAAACCATAGCCTTGACGAGACGGACCTTAGTCAGTAAAGTAATGTCTCTGTTTTTTAATATACTGTCTAGGTTGGTCATAACTTTCCTTCCAAGGAGTAAGTATCTTTTAATTTCATGGCTGCAATCACCACCTGCAGTGATTTTGGAGCCCCCAAAAATAAAGTCAGCCACTTTTTGTTACTGTGAAATACATCACCAGTCCAGGTTTAATGCATGAGACAGGGTGCTCAGAGCTGGTGGACTGGGACAACCCTGAGAGATGGGATAGGGAGGGAGGTGGGAGGGGGGTTTCAGATGAGAGATGCATGTACATCCATGGCTGATTCATGTCAATGTATGGCAAAAACCACTACAATATTGTAATTAGTGTCCAATTAAAATAAATAAGTTAATTTTTTAATTGAAAAAATAGCAAATAGAAAAAAATAAAATAGATACAAGAATATTTTCCCTTAGAGATTCACGAAGCACCAAACTTTATAAAGAGAAGCACCAACTTTATATCTGATGGGAAACTAATTTAAAATAAAAAATACTGTAGTTGATGACCTCATGGTACATGAGTCATTTCCACCATACACTACTCAAATTAGACATGAACTGCTTCAAACCCACAGACATTACACACAGTTTGGGGCTATCTCAGGGTTCTGGCACTGCTGCTCTATGAGTTTTTTGTTTCCAGTCTGGAACCATAACATGTGAGAATCTACAGTATAACAGAATGCCGCATCAGCTTTTTATTTTAACATGAAGCTGCAATATTCTCATAGAAGGCAAGGATATAGAATAGGAAGAGTACCTTCCCTAGAGACAAGCAGAAATAGGTCCAAGCCTTTACTACATCTTTTACTGACTATGGGGGAGACAGAGAGAGTGTGTGTGTGTGTGTGTGCGCACGCATGTGTGTGTGTGCGCACGTGTGCGTGTGCACGCTCCATCACTCAGTCATGTCTGACTCTTTGCGACCGGCTGGACTGTAGCCCACCAAACTCCTCTGTCCGTGGGACTCTCCAGGCAGCAATACTGGAGTGGGTGGCCACGCCCTCCTCCAGGGGATCTTCCCGACCCAGGGACTGAACCTGTGTCTCTTCTATCTTCTGCATTGGCAGGTGGATTATTTACCACTGCGCCCCCCTGGGAAGCACTATAAGTATTGTACTTCAGATAAATCATCCTGAGAGCTAAACAGTGCACTGTTCGTAAATTTGTTACAAATAAACCTATCCAACTTTTAGTTTCTTAATATGTAGAAGGAAATTAGTAAAAAGTATATACCTCATAGGATTCTAGACTTATACATGTAAAGTTTCTAGCACCTAACATGTGCTTTTCAAAATTAAGTTCATGTTCCTACTCATTCCTATGCCCTAAGAAAGGGAAGTATTCAACACTAGTACACAGTAATACATTTGTGACTGTGGTAAAACATATAAAACATCAAATTTACCACGTTAGCCATTTTTAAGTGTATAATTCAGTGGCATTAAGCACAGTCACATTGTTGTGTAACCATTACCAACCACTATCCATTACCTGAACTTTTTCATCATCCCAAACTGAAACTCTGTGCCCATTAAACATTAACTCCCTATTCTCTCCCTCCTTTCACCAACTCCTGGCAATTATTCTTCTACTTTTTTCTCTATGAATTTGACTATCCTAGGTACTCCATGTAAGTTCAATCATACAATTTTCATTCTTCAGTAACACATTTTAAAGTATCAAATAATCCAATGGCACTATATTTTAAAAATTCTCTTTCAGAAAAACATCTAAAATAAATAACTGCATTCATATCAACTTTACAAAAATGTTTATATATGCTTAAAATATTTGGGCTCAGAAAAGGACATTCATTGACTAATCCATTTTGTGGTATAAATTGGAAACTATGACCAGTATGCATAAAATACTATTAATAAGTACTAAGCAGCAGAATACATATAAAAGGATCCAGGAAAAATACATTAACTTCGTCTCAAGATAGTAATATCCCCAAACACAGGGGGAAAGTCTAAGACAGCGAAAAAGATAATATGGAAGTACCACATTCAATTTTTAAATGTTTTTATTATATAACATTGTATCATACCACATCACTAGGTAAGCCAACAGCATTATTTTCGTGCCTACATACAGATAATAGTGTTTTGGTATGTGTCTTAAAAGAACCAAGGTCAGTATCAAAGATTTCTGGCACTGACTATAACCCATGGCAGACTTTTATTAGCCCCCAGGTGGCAGTGTGACCCAGAGCAGTAGATCGCACTTTCTCAGCTCCGGATCTCCCAATACAAAACCACACCCTTTCAAAAAGGAATCTTACTTTACCAATAGAAAACGTATATGTACAGGAACAAACCAAGAACAAACCATTTCCTTCCAGTGTGAGTAAAAATGAATCCTTTGGATTCTGCCATATACTTCAGTTCAGTTTCAGTTCAGTCACTCAGTTGTGTCCGACGTTGTGACCCCATGGACTGTAGCACGCCAGGCTTCCCTGCCCATCACCAACTCCCGGACCCTACTCAAACTCACATCCATCATGTCAGTGATGCCATCCAACATCTTTTCCAGCATCAAGGTCTTCTCCATTGAGTCAGTTCTTTGCATCAGGTGGCTAGAGTACTGGAGTTTCCGCTTCAGCATCAGTCCTTCCAATGAGTATTCAGGACTGATTTCCTTTAGTTGGATCTCCTTGCAGTCCAAAGGACTCTCAAGAGTCTTCTCCAACACCACAGTTCAAAAGCATCAATTCATCGGCACTCAGCTTTCTTCATAGTCCAACTCTCACATGCATATCTGACTACTGGAAAAACCATAGCTTTGACTAGATAGACCTTTGTTGGCAAAGTAATGTCTCTGCTTTTGAATATGCTGTCTAGATTGGTCATAACTTTTCTTCCAAGGAGCAAGCGTCTTTTAATTTCATGGCTGCAATCACCACCTGCCGTGATTTTGGAGCCCCAAAAATAAAGTCTGACACTGTTTCTACTGTTTCCCCATCTATTTCCCATGAAGTGATGGGACTGGATGCCATGATCTTAAGTTTTTGAATGTTGAGTTTTAAGCCAACTTTTTCACTCTCCTCTTCACTTTCATCAAGAGGCTCTTTAGTTCTTCTTCACTTTCTGTCATAAGGGTGGTGTCATCTGTGTATCTGAGGTTATTGATATTTTTCCCGGCAATCTTGATTCCAAGTTTGTGCTTCATCCAGCCCAGCATTTTTCTTGATGTACTCTGCATATAAGTTAAATAAGTAAGGTGACAATATACAGCCTTGACACATATTTAACTCAACCTAACTTTAGCCCTGAATTTCCTCTTACAAGTGAATGGATACTGAATTATTTTCAACAATACCTGTGGTTTGCTTTCTATATAGTTCAGTTACCATGATAAACAGAAAGTTAACCAACTAAATCTCAGATATTACTTGTCTTAAGATAGAAGTCTTAAAAAAATCGGGGGGAGGAGGTGGGAAAGGGAATGAATATATATGTGCAAGGTATCACAGATCCAGAACTGAGATGCAAGAGGACCCAAATATACACCATCTACACCCTCCGTTCACACACCAGGTTACCGAAGAAAATTGGCCATCCGCCTCTGCCTTCAGGAGCAAATAGAAATGGTGGCCTTTTTCTTCTGCAAACCAAAGGGCTGTTTTACTTTGGACTTCATTTGGTGGTTTCTCCCCTTGGAGAGATCGAAATCGATCTATTACTCTCTCAGTGACCAGTTTTAACTGAAGTCCAAAACAGTAACACTGATCAACGTTAACATTCTTCTCATTTTGTCGCTATTCTCACAAGACTAGTTTTTCAGTAAAAAAAGATTTGTTACTGATAAAAATTCCCTATTCCTCTCTGTACGACAGACTAATCAGGCCTAAGCTTTGAGTCTATACTTACACGTGGAGTGTTCACTTAATTTTGGGGTCTCACTGTGCCTCCATTGGTAGAGTATGCTCTTCTGGCCCTCCATCTACTTTTCTGTCCACAGTCCTTCTGGAAGCCTGAGGCTTCCAGAGATAACTCATCTACTCATGGATATTTAAATAAGTAATTCATGATCATTAAACCAAATATTCTGAGTACCTCTTTTGAACTGGGCTTCATATTATCACCCCAACTGCAAAGAATTTTAAGAATACGCCCATTATCATAATGGTAGAATGGGTGTAATAGATTGACCATGAGCCCAGCTATGACCAAAGAATATGCTGCTTTTGATCCACTCCAATGTTATTAAATGTATGGGATCATAGTAGGCACTACAGAAATAATTTCTGGAAAAGCAGCCATTAAAGTATTACTTTATTCCATTAGGTTATTTTGAGGATTCATTAAAAATTACAAAGTGCTAGTGAATATTTAAATTCATCATAGAATTTCTTATATTAAAAATAAACTGAAGGTCAACCAAGGACAAATTCAAAAGGTTAATAATGCAAGTATACAAATGAAAACACTATAATATTCCTATGATTTGTTGATCTAAAAGTGAAAGAACCATGTGGCAGCCAGGATGGGAAGGGAGTTTGGAGGAGAGAATGGATACATGTATATGTATGGCTGAGTCCCTTTGCTGTGCACCTGAAACCATCACAGCATTGTTAACCAGCTATACTCCAACATAAAATAAAAAGTTTAAAAAAATAAGTCAACCAAATGCAGTATGTGGCCCTGGTCTAAAAACAATTCAAAACAAGTCAACAGTACAAAGAAATTTTATGATAAGTGGGAAAATTATTATATCTATACAGACCTTCCTCAACTTATATTGCTGGAATTAAATCTCAATAAACTCATCATAAGTTGAAAATGCATTTGAAACACCTGATCTACAAAATTAAACATGTTCAGAACACACGTTAGCCTTTATTGCAGCAAAATCAGTTAACACAAAGCCTAATTTATGATAAAGTACTCGATATCTCACACAATTTATTGAATATCCTACTGAAAACAGGAGGGTGTATAGGTACAGGTGGCTGGAAGTGCATCAGTTGAGTACCCCTGTGATTATGTGGCTGATTAGGAGCTGCACAGCTCAACTGGCAAAGAATTCGCCTGCAATGCAGGAGACCTGGGTTCGGTCTCTGGATTGGGAAGATCCCTTGGAGAAGGGAAAGGCTACCCACTCCAGTATTCTGGCCTGGTGAATTCCATGGACTGTATGTATAGTCCATGGGGTCACAATGAGTTGGACAGACTTATCAACTTTTGCTTTCAGGAGCTGTAGCAGCAATAGTCAGAGCCCAGCATTGCAGGAGAGTATGGTACAGCATAGCCTTGTCATAGCTAGCCTCAGACAAGATAAAAAATCAGATAAAATTTTTACACCATTGTAAACTTGAAAAAATCATAAACGTAACCATCTAAAGTCAAGAAATATCTGTAATGAGGAATTAATTACCTTTAAATTATTAGATGTGATAAAGACAATGTCTTTTTTAAGTCCTTATTTGTTAGAAATCAAACTGAAGTTTTTATGGGTACAATACAACATCTTATATTATAAAACATTATAATACAATATCTTTCATATATATTATATAAATAGTTTCTTTAAAATACTCCAGAAAAAGAAAAGTATGTTTGTAGGTATAGAAGGCAGAACAGAACAATCAATACCTGGCAAAATGTTCTTAATTATTAAAACTGGGTGATAACTACATGTAAGTTCCTTAAAATACTCTCTCCATTTTTTAATACATTTGAAAATTCCCAAAATATAATCTTTGGATAAAATAAAGTACAGTACTGCACCTTGTAAACTTTCTAATATTGGTTCCCCATAACAGAAAACCCTGAATGAACTTTTTAGCTAACCCAATACAAAACTTAGGGTAACTGTGCTGCAAAACTCAGTTGAGAGAGAACCTGAAAATCCAACAGATACTTAGCCTTCATAGACCCAATAACTTAAATCTCTTTTATTATTTCAAACTCTCACCATCATGTGCATGTGGGCATGCTCAGTTGCTTATTAGCATCTGACTCCTAGGGATCCTAAGGACTGTCGCCCACCAGGCTCCTCTGTCCAAGGGATTCTCCAGGCAAGAATACTGGAGTGGGTTGCCATTGCCTCCTCCAGGAGATTTTTCCAATCCAGGGATCAAAAACCTGTGCCTCCTACATCTCCTGCACTTCATGCAGATTCTTTACCACTGAGAATAAATCACTGTTTTTAATTAGTGATTTGAAATTTAGTGTTAATTTTCATTTTACTTGCTGTGAAGTGTGTGTGCACATGCACAGAATGAGAGAGAGAGAGATGGATGAATGGATATGTATATGTAACATGAAAGTTACCCAAAATGGAACTTTAGAGGCAAAAGGTAAATAGATATCAAAATATTATATTCTATACAAAATTTCCAGGAGTTCTCCAAAGTCCAAAGTTGCCCTAATTATGGGTGGGTTCACACAGAGTTTTGCCTATGGGGGTATCAGTTGGAGATAATGGGAACAGTTAAGTCTAGAAAGTCTAGAACAGAAAGTCTAGAAATGACTGGGTCCCTCCAGAACATCAGATTCTGCCTGTGCCCCATCCTCCTAAGCTTCAGTGCTCACTGAGCTCCCATAATACTCTTTTCTCCCTTTGTGTTCTCAGACATGGGAGTGAGCACGACTGGCTGCCTACAATTTATTGCTGGTGTCTAGGGACTCAAACAAATTGGTGGCTCTTTAACCTTACCCACAACTCCTATGAGTCCCCTCATTAAAACCTCTTAAATTGAACCATTTGAGTAAAATTCCTTTTCATGCTAAAATTTACCAATGAAGTGTACAGCCTTATAGCACTTTCCAGGTGTGTGTATGTGTATATATACATATACAAATGTATGATGTGATGATCTGATATACATATATATTTTGAAATGATTACCATAAGGTTAGTTAACATATTTTTCATCATATACAGTTACTATTTTTGTATCTGTGCTGAGAACAGTGGGACTTCCCCAGTGGCTCAGTTGGTAAAGAATCTTAAGATTCACTCTCTTAGCAACTTTCAAACATACAGTGTAGTACTGCTAACTGTAGACACCATGCTATGCACTAGATTCCAGAATTTATTCATCTTACAACTGAAACCTTGTACCCTTTCACCAGCAACTCCCATTATTACAATTTTACCCATTCATCTTTAACAGACACCTAGGTTGTTTATACATCTTGGCTACTGTGAATAATGTTGAAATTTGAACATGGGGTCACAAATATCTGTTCCAGGTAGTGATTTCACTTCCTTCAGATATATACTAAGAAGTGGGACTGCTGGATCACATGGCAGTTCTATTTTTAATTTTCTTAGGAAATTCCATACTGCTTTCCACAATGGCTATAGCTATTTATATTCCCACGAACAGTGGACTAGGATTTCCTTTTCTCCATATTGTCACCAACACTTTTATTTATTGTCTTTTTAATAAAAGTCTTCCTAAAGGTAGAAAGTGATGGCTTACTGAGATTTTACACTTGCATTTCCCTAGTGACTGGTGATGCTGAGCATCTTTCCATGTACTTGTTCTCTATCTGTATGTTTTCTTTAGAAAAATGTCTATTCAGGTCCTTTGACTTTTTTAATGGGATTATTTATTTTTTAGGTTGTATGAATGTACATCATGGGAAATGCAGGGATGGATGAAGCACAACCTGGAATCAAGATTGCAGGGAGAAATAGCAATCACCTCAGATATGCAGATGACTCCACTCTTATAGCAAAAAGTAAAAAGGGAACTAAAGAGCCTCTTGATGAAGGTGAAAGAGGAGAGTGAAAAAGCTGGCTTAAAATAGCATTCAAAAACCAAAGATCATAGCATCTGGTCCCATAACTTCATGGGAAATAGACGGGGAAACAAAGGAAATGGTGACAGACTTTATTTTCTTGGGTTCCAAAATCACTGCAGATGGTGACTGCAGCCATGAAATTAAAAGACGCTTGCTCCTTGGAAGAAAAGTTATGACCAATCTAGATAGCATTTTGAAAAGCAGAGACATTATTTTGACAACAAAGGTCTGTCTACTCAAAGCAATTGTTTTTCCAGTAGTCATTTATGGATGTGAGAGTTGCATGACAAAGAAAGTTGAGCACTGAAGAATTGGTGCTTTTGAATTGTGGTGTTGGAGAAGACTCTTGATAGTCCCTTGGGCTGCAAGGAGATCCAGCTAGTCAATCCTCAAGGAAATCAATCCTGAATATTCACTGGAAGGCGTGATGCTAAAGTTGAAGCTCCAATACTTTGGCCACCTCATACGAAGGGCTGCTCATTAGAAAAGACCCTGATGCTGGGAAAGATTGAAGGCAGGAGGAGAAGGGGATGACAGAGGATGAAATGGCTGGATGGCATCACTGACTTAAATGGACCTGAGTTTGAGCAAGCTCCAGGAGATGGTGAAGGATAAGGAAGCCTGTTGTGCTGCAGTCCATGGGTTGCAGAGTTGGACGTGACTGAGCGACTGAATAACAACAACGAATTCCTAATATTTGGGGGGTACTACCCCATATCTGATGTATGATTTGTAACAATTTATTCCCACTTGGTAGGTTGCTTTTTCATTTTGTTGATTGTTTCCTTTGCTGTATAAAAGCTTTTTACTTTAATGTAGTCTCATTTGTTTATTTCTGCTTATGTAAAATGTATACCTGTTGATGTACGCAACAATAATGCTTTTTTAAAATGTATTTTCCACTGAAAGATAATTGGGCTTCCCTGATGGCTCAGTGGTAAAGAATCTGCCTGCAGTGTAGGAGACAAAGGAGATGTGGGTTCAGTCCCTGTGTTGGGAAGATCCCTTTGAGAAGGAAAAAAGGATAAATGCTTTAAACCATTGTGTTAGCTAATAATGCTTTTTAACATAAGCAAGCTTCTCTATAGATATTGTTATAGAGCCCTCATTGTTTGGGGAGGGAGCAAAACAATGAAGTTATTCTACAACTCAAATTAATACTATTTAGAAGGTCAAAGTTTCAATTCGCATGAATTAGATGACTCTGGTTGTATGAAAATAATAGGTAAATTTTTGTTACCTTTTTCTTCAGCATTTTATACCCATGCTTCAAAGTTCATTCAAACTTTCACCTACTTATCATATTGAGATGATAGGCATGGTGACATACCCTAATATTAAAATAATTTAACAATGAAACTTCTTATAGTAAAATCACCAGATGTTTCAATATTTTTGTTCACTGATGCAAAAATTCCATCTATATTCAGCCAAAGAAGAAAGGATTGAAACACTACAAAAGCAGTATATCTAAATGGGTAATATAACAAAAAGCTCTTCAACTTTAGCAAAGAAAACAATGAAAGAAATTACACTGTCAAGTGATACTTTTAAACAGTACAAATGACTACGAAATAGTTTCTGATACTTTTGGTAAAAGCCTTAAATACTACAAAGTCTTCTCTTCCATCATGCAGACAAATAATTAAAACAACTTGCTCTCCAGAATTTCCAGAAGAAATGAAACACAGTTTATTTCAGAACATCATCTATACAAAGAGTATTAATTATGAAGGTACCAGTGATGGTGTACAATGCTAAGCCTTATAATTCATTCAGTGACATATGTCTTACCTCTCATTAGATGTGAATAAGTAAATTACATTTATAGCAAATCTTCCTATTCAAGTATATACTAGAAATTTCTTTATTTTTTGGCCACATGACCAAAATACAGATTCCCAACCTAGCATGGAACTCATGTCCTCTGCAGTGGAATTGTGGAATCTTAACCACTGACCACCAGGGAAGTCCAAAATTTCATATATCAATAATTTTGTGGGGCTTCCCTGATGGTCCAGGGGTTAAGCATCCACTTGCCAATGCAGGGCACAAAGGTTTGACTCCCGGTCAGGAAAGATCTCACATGCTATAACAACTAAGCCCATGCACCACAACAACTGAGACCAACTGCCACAACTACCAAAGCCCACGTACCCTGCAGACTGTACTCTGTAACAAGAGAAGCCACTACAGCAAGAAGCCCCGAGCACCACAGCTAGAGAGGAGCCCCACTCTCCAAAACTAGAAGAAGTCCACACGTGGCAATAAAGACTTAGTACAGCCAAAACTAAAATAAATTTTAAAATGTGTTTGTCAATTATTTTTAACCATGTATATACATTATTAACCAGACAGAAATACATATGTATATAAACCACTTAATGATTACTTAAGCAATGGATATAACACTGAGTTCAGTGGCGCACAGATTCAAAAATTTAACACGTGGTTATTAATTAATTTGAACACTAGGCAAAACAAAGATAACTGTTCTAAGTTCTTTAGTCGTGTCTGACTCTCTGCAACCCCAAGGACTGTAGCCTTCCAGGCTCCTCTGTTCATGGTATATAAATCACTTAATAATTACTTAAGCAATGTATATAACACTGAGTTTAGTGAAGCACAGATTCAAAATTTTAACACATGGTTATTAATCAATTTGAACACTAGGCAAAAAGAAGATAACTGTGCTAAGTTCTTTAGTCACGTCTGACTCTTAGCAACCCCAAGGACTGTAACCTTCCAGGCTCCTCTGTTCATGGTATTTCCCAGGCAAGAATACTGGAGTGGGTTACCATTTCCTCCTCCAAGGGATCTTTCTGACCCAAGGATAGAACCCTTGTCTCTTACATCTCCTGTATTGGCAGGTGGGTTCTTTACCACCAGCGCCCAACAAGATCTAAAGGTGTATATCTAGAAAAAAAATTCTGGCTTCACATCTCAGGGAAATAAAACAGTAGGATGAATTTCCAAGGTGAGGAGAACACTTGCATTACCAGATCAAGAATCCTTTCTTTAAATCAACACAACAGGCTAGACAGACTGGCAGCCAGAATATACCTGGGTCCAGTCTGGCTGCAAGGAGAAGCAGGGGAGGCAAGGCTCAGTGATGAAATCCCAAATGGGAGAAGTAGAGAGAACCTAGGAGAAGACTGAGAATCTCTGCATCATTAGTTTCCCTGCTATGTGGATTTCTTCTGCTTGGGTAATACAAACAAAATAAATAAGTTACATATAAAAGTAACATCATAAACATGAAACCATAAAACTCCTAGAAGAGAAAACAGGCAAACCATTCTTGCCATAAATTGTAGAAATAGTTTCTTGGACCAGTCACCTAAGGCAAAATAAATAAAAGCAAAAAAAAAAGAAAGCAAAAAGGACCTAATTAAACTTAAAAGCTTTTGCACGGCAAAGGAAACCACTGACAAAATGAAAAGACAATCTATGAAACGGGATAAAATATTTGCAAATGATGCATATGACAAAAGATTAATATCCAAAACATACAAACAGCTCATACAACTCAATATCCAAAAACCAAACAATCCAAACAAAAAACTTGCAGAAAATTTGAATAGACATCTTTCCAAAGAAGACATGCAGATGGTTTACATGCAAATGAAAAGATGTTCAGCACCAGTAATTATTAGAGAAATGGAGATCAAAACCAAAATGAAGTCTTCACCTCACACCTCACACACACTTCACCTCACACACACTTTGTGACGACTATTGTCAAAAAGTCTACAAATAGGGGACTTCTCTGCTGGTCCAGCAGCTAAGATTCCAAACTCCAGGGCAGCAGTCCTGAGTTTTATCTCTGGTCAGGGAACTCGATCTTGCAGGCTGCAGCTGAAGATCCCACATATCACAAAGAAGATGGAAGATCTTGTCTGCCACCACTAAGACCCAGTACAGTCAAATAAATTAATAAATATTAACAATAAAAAAAAGTCTACAAGAAACAAATGTTAGAGTGGAACGTGGAGAAAAGGGAAGCCTTGTATACTGTTGGTGGGAACGTAACTATGTCACTATGGAAAACAGTATGGAGGTGCCTTAGAAAAACTAAAAATAGAACTACCATGTGATCCATAAATTCCACAGAAAAGATACATGTACCCCAATGATCACAGCAGCAATATGTACAATAGCCAAAGACACAGAGCAACTCAAGTGCCCATCAGTAGACAACTGGATTAAGAAAATGTGATAAATGGAACTTCCCTGTTGGTCCACTGGTTAAAAATCCACCTGTCAGTGCAGGGGACATGGATTTGAACCCTTGTCTGGGACGATCCCATGTGCCATGAAGCAACTAAGCCTATATGCCACAACTACTGGGCCCAAGTGTCACAACTCCTGAAGCCTGTGCTCCACAACAAGAAAAGCCACTTCAGTGAGATGCCTGTACACCGTAACTAAAGAGCAGCCCCCACTTGCTGCAACTAGAGGGAGTCCACATGCCACAACAAAGGCCCAGGGCAGCCAGAAAATAAAATTTAAAAAACCAGAAGATGTGATACATTACACACCACACGCATACTCTCATAATGGAGTATTACTAAGCCATAGAGAAGGATGAAATACTACCATTTGCAGCAATGTGGATGGACCTAGAGAATATTATGCTCAGTGAAATAAGCCAGAAAGAGAAAGACAAATGCTATATAATATTACTTATATGTAAAAAAATAACAAATGAATGTACTATATATACAAAATGAACTCATAAATACCAATCTGTGGAAGACAAATCTGTAGTGACCAAAGAGGAGAGAGAAAGGTCGAGAGAGACAAACTAGGGATATGAGATTAATAGATAAAAACTACTATATACTAATGAGATAAGCAACACAGATATACTATACAGCACAGGGAATTATACTCATTATCTTATAATAACTTATAATGAAATACAATCTGCAAATACACTAGATCATCATGCTATGTACCTATAACACAATATTGTAAATCAATCATATGTCAATAAAAATAAAATAATATTTTTTGAAGAAATAGTGTCATAAAGATAATGGTGTTAGTTTAGAATAATAAGCCTCTCTGAGGTGATCTTTTGCAAATAGTAGGCTTAAGAAAAATTTTCCTCATTGAATGATGAATAGTTATTTTTTTTAATCAATGTCACAAATATAAAGAAGAAAAATAGAAATCAAAAGGAAAATCACACATGAAAAAAACTACCCATGAAGCAGATGAAAATCATAGTTAGTTAGCTATAAATTTAAATTTTAATTACTTCTATGACACAAGACAAATAAAACACAGATACAGAAATTTGACAAAACTATAGCAAAAAAAAAAAAAAGAAGAAATTAAAGATGAATTGACAGGTCAGAGAAGTAAAAGAAAAATAAACACCACTGAAATGAAGACCAAATGGAAGCAGAAGAAAAAACAGGCACTGCTAAAAAATAAAGTACACACAGGACATGATTGAAAGAAAATTTTCAAAGGGAATGAACAGACCAAAAAAGGTTTTGGAACCTGTGAGACACTATAAAAGCAGTGCTAAGGGGAAAGTTCATAGCAATACAGGCATTCCTCAAGAAACAAGAAAAAAGTCACATAAATAACCTATAACTCTACACCTAAAGCAACTAGAAAAGGAAGAAACAGAAAACCCCAGGGTCAGTAGAAGGAAAGAAATCATNAAAAAAAAAAAAAAAAAAGTATGGTCCAAAAGAAACAGAGCTTCTCTGGTGACTCAGAGGTAAGGAATCCGCCTGCAATGCAGGAGACAGAAGTGTCATCCCTGGGTTGGGAAGATCCCCTGGGGAGGGGAATGGTAACCCACTCCAGTATACTTGCCTGGAGAATTCCATGGACAGAGGAGCCTGGCCAGTTACAATCCATGGGGTTGCAAAGAGTCGGACATGACTATAGTGACTTAGCATACATGCACATATAGCAGAAATTAATACAACATTGTAAATGAACTGTACTTCAATAAAATAAAATTTTTAAAAAATTTTAATTAAACTTAAAGAAATAGTTGTTGGGATATTACACAGGATTAAATTTAGAGTATAAAGTGAAGTGAAGTCACTCAATTGTGTCCGACTTTTTGCGACCCCATGGACTGTAGCCTATCAGGCTTCTCCATCCATGGAATTTTCCAGGCAATAGTATTGGAGTGGGTTGCCATTTCCTTCTCCAGGGGATCTTCCCAACCCAGGGATTGAACCCGTGTCTCCCGTATTGCAGGCAGATGCTTTACCATCTGAGCCACCAAGGAAGATTGTCAAATTTAGAGTATAAAATGAAAGAATTAACTAATTTTATAATACAGGTATTTTATAATGATAAAGAGTATAATCCCAAATGAGATTTAACAGTTAAGATTAAGATTTATGCTCCCAGTACAATAGTGGTTTAGATATTCTAAAAACTCTTTCCTTTTCAAACACCTAAAAATAGTAATACAGTGTACATCATGAGAAATGCCAAGCTGGAAGAAGCACAAGCTGCAATCAAGATTGCAGGGAGAAATATCAATAATCTCAGATATGCAGATGACACCACCCTTAGGGCAGAAAGTGAAGAAGAACTAAAGAGCCTCTTGAT
Organism: Neotragus moschatus; assembly: GCA_006410615.1. Taxonomy (NCBI): domain Eukaryota; kingdom Metazoa; phylum Chordata; class Mammalia; order Artiodactyla; family Bovidae; genus Neotragus; species Neotragus moschatus. The sequence continues at coordinate 100,069 of SJYA01000382.1, forward strand.
GAATGTGAAAGAGGTGAGTGAAAAAGCTGTCTTAAAACTCAACATTCAGAAAACTAAGATGGCATCCAGTCCTATTACTTCACAGAAAATAGATGGGGAAACAATGGAAACAGTGAGACTATATTTTGGGCTCCAAAATCACTGCAGATGGTGACTGCAGCCATGAAATTAAATGGTGCTTGTTCCTTGGAAGAAAAGTCATAACCAACCTAGATAGCATATTAAAAAGCAGAGACATTACTTTGTCGACAAAGGTCCATCTAGTCAAAGCTATGGTTTTTCCAGTAGTCATGTATGGATGTGAAAGTTGGACTATAAAGAAAGCTGAGTGCAGAAGAATTGACACTTTTGAATTGTGGTAATGGAGAAAACTCTTGAGAGTCCCTTGGACTGCAAGGAGATCCAGCCAGTTCATCCTAAAGGAAATCAGTCCTGAATATTCATTTGAAGGACTGATGCTGAAGCTGAAACTTTAGACTTTGGCCACCTGATATGAAGAACTGACCCATTGGAAAAGACCCTAATGCTGGAAAAGACTGAAGGCAGGAGGAGAAGCAGACGACAGAGAATGAGATACTTGGATGGCATTACCAACTCAATGGACATGAGTTTGAGCAAGCTCTGGGAGTTGGTGATGGACAGGGAAGCCTGACATGCTGCAGTCCATGGAATGGCAAGGAGTTGGACACAACTGAGCGACTGAACTGAAAAATAATAATTAGATAAAATGCTATATTTTATTATAAAATGTAGAGCTGGCCTGAAGAAAAGTAAAAAAACTTTACAATGACCAGAAACAAGAGAGAAAGTCAAACTCAGAGTAACAAGTTAGTGATAAGGATATAGACCACATTGAAGGAGTCTGCAGACACCACCAATAGGGAACCTGGAGACTTAATAGTCAAGCAGAACAATAGATACATACAAAGTGAACAGTGGAAGTGAGGATCCTAAACAAAACGTGAGCCTAACAAAGCTACAATGTGAAAGGGGTGACAATAGAGAGTTACAAGCAAAAGGAAACCAATTAGGAAGAAGTAGATTTATACATGTTTGGTCAATTGCTTTGCCACAAGGGCACAAAGGTAATTTTTTGGAAAAGAATATATGGAGACTTTTCTACAAATGGTGCTGAATAACTGGATATCAGAGTGAAAGAAATCTGAACCTACAACTCTCATCTCACCCCATATAAAAAAATTAATTTGAGGTGAAAAATATATCAAAACACAAAAGCAAAAACTATAAAGCTTTCAATACAAAACACAGGAGACCATATCTGTGATCCTGGGGTAAGAAAAGACTTATTGCTGACAACATAAAAAGCACTACAATAAACCTACTGTCTAGAACAGGGAACTCTACTTTTTTAATATGTAATATATATATCCACTCTTTTTAGATGCTTTTCCCATATAGGTGGTCATTACAGGGTATTGAGTAGAGTACCCTGTGCTATCGGTAGATTTATCGTAGTGCTTTTTATGTTGTCAGCAGTAAGCCTTTTCTTGCCCCACAGATATGGTCTCCTATGGTGGCTCAGATGGTAAAGGATCTGCCTGCAATGAAGGAAATTGGGTTTGATCCATGGATTGTGAACCCCTAGAGAAGGAAATGGCTACACACTCCAGTCGTCTTGCCTGAAAAACTCCACAGACAGAGGAACCTGGCGGGCTACAATCCATGAGGTTGCAAAGAGTCAGACACAACCAAGCAACTCACACACACACACACACACACACACACACACACACACACAACTGAATCACTTTGCTGTACAGCAGAAACACAACACTATAAATCAACTATATTCCAATAAAAATTAATTTTAAAAAACTACTACAGTATAAGAACTGGATAAATTGGATTTTATCAAAATTAAGAATTTCTATTTATCAAGGGATTTTCTGAAGAAAATTAAAAGCCATGGGTAGAGGACTTCCCTGGAGTTCCGGTGGTTAAGACTCCACACTTCCACTGCAGGGGGCGTGACTATGACGCCTGGTTGGGGAACTAAGATTTCACATGCTGTGCAGCACAGCCAAAAAGTAAAATAAAAGGCAAGATACAGACTAGGAGAAAATATTCATAACTCACATATCTGACAAAGGTCATTTATGCAGAATATGAAAAGAACTCCTCCAAATCAGTGATAAAAATAAAACACAGGTAAAGCATTAGTATAAGATATATCTATCTCATGTAGAGAGACAGACAGCAAAGAAGCACAGAGAAAGATGTCAACATCATTAGCCATTAGGAAGACACAAATTAAAATACAATGAGCTTCTTCTTGAAGATCTATTAATTGTGAGTAGCTAAAATGATATAAGCTGACAACATCTAATGTTAGCAAAGACTTCAAGCATAGAGAACTCTCATATATTGCTGGTGGGTTGGGGAAAAAGTTGGGCAGTTGGGCAGTTTTCTTACAAAGTTAAACAGATACCTACCCTAAAACCAAACAAGAGAACTGAAAGCATGTCCAAAAAAGGACTTGTAAGAATGTTAATACCATCTTTATTATGACTCCTAAATTAGAAGCAACACAAATGTCCATCATTAAGTTAATAAATTCCTAACACTCATAGATCAAAAGAATGTATATGAATCTCCAAAACATGTTGAACAAGAGAAGTCAGATACATATAAACTGTATTCCACTCAAAACAAGTTCCAAAAGAGAGAAATGTAAGCTATGGTACCAAAAGGGATTAGAACCCATTCAACGTATATAGTATTCCATGGTCCCATTTTGAAGAGGGATGAATAGAGCAGAGACAGAGAGAAAGAAATTGTTGGGCAGAGGGAGGGCTCTTCCTTAGTGCCGAATACCAGTCAATAAATCAACATTTTAACAACTACATGGCAAAAATTATTTTGAGCAATAATTATCTATGGATGCTAAATCCAAGAAGAAAAAATGAATGAGAAATATATTTGTATGTCTTAACATTTCTTGTTAGCTGTTTGCTGAATAGGCAACAACTGAGAGAGGGAAAAATAATAACTATATATAGAGAAACTGCAACACTTTGACTAGCAATCAAAACTAACACTACCAGTGAGGGGCTGACAGATACAGCGTGCCTACAAAAGCAATATCCCGACAAGGACAGGATCTTGATCTCACATACTAATCCAGACAGGACTAATCTAAGTCCTGCCATGAGAAAACATTAAAAGAAATTGAGACAGTCTATAAACTAAACAGCCCTATATTCTTAAAAGGGGCTTCCTGGATAGCACTATTGGTAAAGAATCCATCTGTCAATGCAGGAGATATAACAGACGCCGGTTCGATCCTTGGGTCAGGAAGATCCCCTGGAGGAGGGGATGGCAACCCACTCCAGTATTCTTGCCTGGAGAATCTCATGGACAGAGGAGCCTGGCAGGCCACAGTCCACACTGTCACACAGAGTCAGACACGACTGAAGCAACTTAGCACTCATATTCTTAAAAAAAAAACCACTAGTGTCATGAAAGGCTGTGGAAATCTCCTACATTAAAGGAAAGATATATCACTAAATGCAAAAATTGATCTAGGCCTGGATCTTGTGTTAAAAGAAAAAAAATGCTGTAAGGATATTACTAGAACTAGCGACAACTGATGTGTAGATTAAGGGCTTTCCCAAATGGCTGAGCAGGTAAAGAATCTGCCTGCTGGTGCACAGGGATGACCCAGAGGGATGGTACAAGGAGGGAGGTGGGAGGGGGGGTTCAGGATGGGGAACATGTGGACACCCATGACGGATTCATGTTGATGTATAGCAAAAACCAATGCAATATTGTAAAGTTAAAAAAAAAAAAAAATCCTTCTGTTTAAAAAAAATAAAAGATCAAATATAAAAAAAAAAAAAAGAATCTGCCTGCAATGCAGTGGACACAGGAAATGCAGGTTCAATCACTGGGTCAGGAAGATCCCCTGGAGGAGGGTATGACAATTCACTCCACTATTCCTGCCTGAAAAATCCAATGGACAGAGGAGCCTGGAGGGCTACAGTCCAAAGGGTTGCAAAGAGTTAGACACGACTGAATGACTAAGCATGTACACATGCATGCATACTTCCCCATGTAGATTAAAGAATTATATAGAAGTTAAATTTCCTGAATTTGATAAATGTACTGTGGCTATGTTAGAGAATATCTGTGCTCTTAAATAATACATACTACACTGAAACATTCCAGGTTAAAGGATCATGATATATGCAACCTACTTTCAAGTGATTCAGAAAAAAAAAACAAAAAACCCATGTATGTAGAGAGAAAGGGAAAGGAAGAGAGAACTAAAAGAGTAAAACTTGAGTGCAAAATGTTTACAATTAAACTAAGTAAAAGGTATATGAACTAACGTTATTTCTATACTTTTCAGAATAACTTTTCTATAAATTAAAATTACTTCAAAATAAAAAGTTAAAAAAATTAAAAGAGAGCATCAAGAAACTATAAAAAAGTACATTCTGGTGACAGAAATCAGATCACTGGTTGTCTAACTTAGGGGGAAGATGTTGACTAAAAAGCAACCTATTCTGGAAAATGGAAGTATTTTATATGCTGACTGATATGTCTGAAAACACAGATATATATACATACAGCAGAATCCACTGAACTGTAGATTTAAACCCTTTGCATTTTACTAAGTTTAATTATACCTAAACAATTTTAAAAGCCACTAAGGAGATGTAAGGCTTGGCATGGGGAGAAAATCAATGATCAAAACTTATAATCATCAGCCTACCTAAAAATGAATTAGATACTGCCCATGTGACCTGGAAAATGCTAAACCAAATATTTAATTTTGTCAATTCTCTCTAAAAGAATTTACCCACTATTTAGGTTTTTTAAAATTCCCAGAAATTAAGATTACTTGATTATTTAAAAAAATTTTTCGATTAGCAAATACAATTGGGAAATAAGCTATCACGAACAACAATAACAACAAAAGGCAAAATGAGACTCCAAAGGACTTCAGATAATGTAAGTCTGTTCTAGATATTTACAGAAATAATAGATGGAATTAAAACATGGCAAGAAAAGGGATACCAACAACATACCACGCAGACAGAAATTGGATATACTATCTGACATTAGGAACAGAAAACAAAATGCTCCTATTCTTCAATTTCAAGAAAGGAAAGGACTGACTGTTCTTTGACATTAGTCAGCTAATCTCTATAAACTATACTCTGAAATTCAGCAAGTTCTTAAATAATCCTGCTTTTAAAAAGCCTACAGACTTCCCCCAAAGCAGATACAATACCAACTTTTCGCTTTGTTTAGAGAGCCAGTCTAAGAAGCACAAGAAGTCTAAGAAGTCTAAGTCTTCCTTGCTTAGCAAGTAATAAATTCAGCTTCCTTGTTTTAGACATACTGCATGGGTTTTGGTTGCCGGTACTTTCAGTGATGTCTCTTCCTTAAGATAAATCAATAGATTAACTTAACAGTGAAACATAACAAAAGTTAACAAAACTATGGCTAAACAAAAATATCCAAATGAAGCAGAGAAATTTAAAGTAAGAAAATACAAAAAATGCAATAAGAGGTATGTGAGACACTGAGAAAAGGTCCAATGGATATAACTGGAGGCATGGAGAAGGCAATGGCAACCCACTCCAATACTCTTGCCTGGAAAATCCCATGGACAGAGGACCCTGGTGGGCTGCCATCCATGGGGTCGGAAAGAGTTGGACACAACTGAGCGACTTCACTTTCACTTTTCACTTTCAAGGAGTATTAAGAAGGAGCAAAAACAGTAGTTGAAGAGAAAACAACTGAGAATTATGCAGAGCTAATGAATGATATCAGTCCACAGATTAAGAGGCATAAATGCAAAGAAAACCACACTTAGGCACATCATAGTCAAATTTTGGAGAGCTGAGCAAAGAAAAGACAAAAACAGCAAGGGGAGGAGAAAAGACAACTTATAACAGTACCAAAAATATTAAAACACCTAGGGGGAAAAGATAATTTATAGCAGCACCAAAAATATTAAATACCTAGGAATAAATTTAATGATATATGTGAAAAATTATATACTGAAAACTATAAAATTTTATCAAGGGAATTCACTGACAGCCCAGAGGTTAGGACTCCATGCTCTCACTGTCATGAAGTTTGACCCCTCACCTGGAAACTAAAATCCCAGCAGCCGTGCATGGTGTAGCCAAAAAACAATAACACAATGAACAAAAGAACTCAAAATAATTTATTGAAACAGAATTAAATAAGGGGAAGATGATATAATAATTGAGGTGAAAGTAAAAGTAGAACAACTTAAGAGGTGGAAGAATAATTCACATTCATGGTTTAAAACACTCTCTATTGTAAAGATATCAATTCTCCCCAAACTGACCTATATATGCAAAACAATCCTATTCATAATCTTAGCAACTTTTTTGTGAAAACTGAATAATGAGTTGTAGAATTTAAGGGCAATGCAGAAAATCAACAATAGAAAAAGTAATTTTGAAAAAAGAACAGGGTTGAAAACTTATACTAAAATATCTATTATAAAGTTATAGTAATTAAGAAGTATGGTACTGTCACGAAGATTGGCAATCGTTCAAAAAGAAAAAAGAATCTACACCTACATGGTCCCATATGGTAGCCACTAAACATATGTAGCTATTTAAATAAATTAAAATTAGTTAAAATAAAAAATTCAGTCCTTTTGAGCACTTGCCACATTTCAACATCTCAGCAGCCAGCTATTAAACTGAACAGTACATATACTAACATTTCCATCATGGCAGAAAGTTCTATTCAACAGCACTTATAATAGAGAGATGCACATAGAATTACTTGATTTATAACAAATGTGACACTCTAGTACAGTGGGGAAAAGCTGGTCTTTTTAACAAATTGTGATGGTGCAATTTTATGTTCATATATAACAACTAAATAAATAAATAACCTATTAATCCACCATCACCTCTACCTTACACCTAGGGTCCCCAACCTCTAGGATTTAATGCCTATATGATCTGATGTGGAGTTGATGTAATAACAATAGAAATAAAGTGCACAACAAATGCAGGGCTCTTGAATCATCCCCAAAACCATTCCCTCCCCCTACCACCATGTTCTGTGGAAAAATCGTCCTCAATGACATTGGTCCCTGGTGCCAAAAAAAGTTGGGACCACTGTCTTACAACACATATAAAAATCAGTTCCAAGTAGACTGCAGGGAATTCCCTGGCAGTCCAGTGACTGGGACTCCGAGCTTTCATTGCCCAGGGCTGGGCTTCAATCCCTGGTCCAGGAACTAAGCTCCTGCAAGTCAAGCAGCCAAACAAACCAACAAAAAAAAAACCAAGTAGATTGTCATTCTAAATGTAAAAACGTAAGACAAAGAAGTTTTTAGACGAAAACACAGGAAAGTATCTTCACAACCTTGTAGTAGACAAAGATTTCTTAAATAGGCCACAAAAAGTGTCAGCCATAAAACACAATACCAGTAAAGAATATATAACAGGAAATTAAATATGAGAATGTCTGCTTATCAAGGCATCATTAAGAAAGTGTAAAGGCAAGCCATAGCCTGAGAAAAATCACTTGCAACACAGATACCTGACAAAAGACTCATCCAGAATATAAATCTGATAAGTCTCTACAAAATGGTAAGAAAAAGGCAGGCAGATAACCCAGTAGAAAAGTGGATAAGACACGAACAAGCACTTAACAGAAGAGGATATCCAAACGGCTAATAAGCATTATGAAAAGCTGTCAAGCTTCGTTTACCATCAGAAAAGTGTACATGAAAACTCTGTGGATATCACTATATTCCTACAAGAATATCTAAAATGAAATTACAGCTAAGCAAAATGAGGTATTGGCAAATGGAACTCTTTCACACTGGGGGCACAAGTATAAATCGGTAAAACCACTTTGAAAAATGTATGGTCAAGTTATGGGTTGAACATTCATATGTTGAAGTCTTAGCACCCAGTCCCCCAAAATGTGAACTGATTTGGAAACAGAGTCACTGGCTATGTAATCCGGTCATTAGGGTGGGCCTGAATCCAATTATGACTGATGTCTTTATAAAATGGGCAATTTTTGACCAAATAGAAGGAAGATGATGTGAAAAGACATTGGAAGAAGATACCCAACACAAAGTCAAGAAGAGAGACCTGGAGCAGATCCCTCCTCTCACAGTTCTGAGAAGCAATCAAATCTGCCAACATCTTGATTTTGGAATTCTAGACTCAAGAACTGTGAAAATAGTAAGTTTCAGTTGTTTAACCATCCCCCAGCCCCCAGTCAATACTTCATTTTGATAGTACTGACAGATTAACACAGGTGGCATCTACGTAGTGGAATATATGCATATTTATAACCCAATGATTCCTCTTCTTGATATATGCACAATAAAAATGTGTATATATTTTTACCAATAGTCTAAGAATGTTGACAGCACTGTTATCTTTAAAAGCCTCAAACTAGAAACAACTCAAGTGCTCATCAACAGTACAATGAATAAATAAATTATGGTATATTTACCCAATGGAATTTTATATAGCAATGGGAATGAACCAATTACAACTACATGCAACAATACTGAAGGATCTTGCAGTGATGGTGAATGAGAAAAGTCAGACACAAAAAAGTACAAATGCATGATTCAGTCCAGTTCAGTTCAGTTGCTCAGTTATGTCCGACTCTGCAACCTCACTGACTGCAGCACTCCAGGCCTCCCCGTCCATAGCCAGCTCCCGGAGTTTACCCAAATTATGTCCATTGGGTGATTACAATAACACAATTGAACATGTAAAAGTAATGTGTGGCATAATAAGTCAGGATGGTGATTACATTTGGAAAGGAGGGAGCCAATAGGGATTGTGAGAGGGCAAAAGGAAGGTTTCTGGGATGCAAGAAATGTTCTACTTTGTGATTTTGGTGAATGGCTATCTTCAAGTTGTATGTTTATGATCTGCACATGCTTTCCATATACTTTATTCATCATTTAAAAAGGTCTTTAAAAACTGAATATGTGAGTAAATAGATTAGAACAGTTCAATCATATATATGAGAGATTTTTAAAAACAACCATAATGTAACACAGATAATGAGACATTAATGAAAGCATAGGATAAAGAGAAAAGGTGAAGTGTAAGTCTAACTGGAGTAGCAGAAGAAGATACTGAAGAGAATGAGTGAGAATAGATATTTTAAGACTGAAAATTTCCCAGAATCAACATGACACAATCCCACATTAAAAATGTATAATACCAACCAGGATAAATAAAAAGCAAATCATATAGAATAAATTATAGTGCAACTGTAGTACTCCAAAGACAAAGAGAAAAATAAAATCAGATACAGATAAAAGTAGATGATATATTAAGGCATGAAAAATACATCAATTTCTGTTTTTTGGAAAATTCTCATGTAAAAGCCAAAAAGAGTAATATGATGAACACACTATAATACCACTCAAATGTTCATAGTATTAATATTTTGGCTGACCCCTCAAAGTTTCTCTAAACAAATACACGCCTTTCCCTTTTGGGAAAATGTAGAAAATAGGCTTTAGATAGCAAGACTCTTTATCCTGAAATTCTTTATCATTCATTTCCCAGGAACAAAAACATTATTCTGTTCAACTATAACACCATCACTGTATCTATAATTTGATAACATCACTCTTATACAGTCCAGTTGAAGTTTTCCCAGTTAACCCAGAAATGTCCTCTAAAACTTTTGTTTCTACTTATTCAGTCTAGCTATTATCTCATGACCCAGTTAAAAAAAAAAAAAAATCAATGGGAAGACTAGTATACACAAAAATTTTTTCATTGTTGTTCAGTCACTCAGTTACATCTGATTCTTTGCTGCTGAACAACAATGAAAAAATTATATATATACACACACACACAACAGATTTATAATTTTACTATGTCTTGAAAAAAGTACTTACCTGCCATCTCTCCTCAGGGCAAAAGTGATGCCGTCTTTCTGGAAAGGAAGCAGCTTTGCTCTTAGTTTGTCAGGCAAAAAATCCAGCTGTTTATAAGATTCACTTGTTGAACAAGAAATTTGAGGTGTAAGAGACTTTTTAATGTTATGACCTCTGGACATGATGATCCTAAAAACAAAACAAAACAAAAATCACAAGGGAAGTGGTGAAGGAAATAGATATTACTAAGTGTATTAGAAAATTAAAGATAAATAATAATATTAAAGTACTTATTAGTAGTCTTGACATACCAGATATAAACTGGGTAAATCATGTTCTCAGAATAAGCAATTAAGAAAATTCAAAACACTGAATCCAAAAGCAATTACTTGTTGCACTGTCTAGGGACCAGCATTTTCTATTTCATTTATACTTCTATTAATAGTTAAGCCATAATGTAACAATAACCCCTGTTATAAGTAATAAATGTATTACTGAAAAGTTATAAATCAACTAGAAATATATAATGAAATATATTATTTTTAAAATAGGAATAAATTTGTTACAGAAGGATGAAATTCCTTTTACAGTTGATCCTTTTATAGATATTCATCTTCACCTTGTATCAGATTTTCTAAGAATGAAGTCAAATTAAATTTTATCATTTATTTATTTATTTGGGCCTACCATGTGGCTTGTGGCATCTTGGTTCCCTGATGGGATGGAACTTGGGCTCTCAGTGGTCAAAGTGGAGAGTCGTAACCACTGGACCCCCAGGGAATTTCTAAATTGCACTTTAAAAATGATAAGATACAAAGACACTAACTCCAAATTTATAATTATTAAATTAGCTCGATATTATTAAATGAGATTGATTCTTACATATTCAAATGAATTCTTTAACCACTTGAATCCACAGTACAAACATAGCTGATTAGCACCTTTCTCACCAGGGGGTTTCCACAGATATAGTTTTAATTTTCTAACATAAAAATTTCATGTATCTTCAAATTCTTAGAACTCTGCAAGAAAAAAATCCTATTAAATCACTGAACTATAAAGCTTCTTTAATATGGCACTTTGTATTTAGATTGCAACTTTCATCTATTTATAACCTCATTTCATTTTAAAAAACACATTTGCTTTAATTATCAATTACTCGCAGACTTATAAACTTTAGCCTCCCACTCCCCTAAAAAAGTAATTAATCTCTGTGTATAACATTTAAGAATATCAAGAATTTGACAAATACATATTATTAAAAAATAGGTACAACATGCCACAATCTAGAGAAGCAAAGATCACACCCCCACAGAGCTTACATTCTTGAGGGGTAGACTGAAAATAAACAAATAAACAAGGAGATTAATTACAGCATATAGTACAAGTATTACGAAGGCCCTTAAGAGGGTAATAGCGACTTTAGGCAAGCTGACCAGGAAAGTCCACTCTTAGGTGATGCTTGCTCTACAGTCTAAAGGATGTGCAAGAACAAGTCAAGTTCAAGCTTGATAGAAGAGCACTCCAGGTGAACAGAATAAGTGAAACGACCCTAATGTGAGAAAGAGTTTAGTGATTTCTAGAAACAGAAAGCAGGCCAATGAGGTCAAACCAAGGGACAGAACGACATAAGATGAAGCTATTGAGATAACCAAATGTCAGATCACAGAAGGCTGTCATAAAAACTTTGAATTCCACTTTAAGAATGAAGGTAAGTCATTGGAGATGTTGCCAAATACACTATTAGGCAGATATAGCTATTTAAATGTAATTAAAATAAAAAATTAAATTCTTCAGCTCCATCCACCGTGTTTCAATTCTCAACAGCCACATATGGCTAGTGGCTATCATATTGAATGGTTCACACACACTGAACTCTTATTCTTCACTGAAAGTTGTATTGGATAGCAATTACTGGAAAGTTTTAAGCAGGACAGGAACACAATCTGACTTATAGTTCAAAAACTACCAGATGAGGATAAAGCTGTCAATAGAAAGACAGTGAGAAATGTTCTTATAAGACTTAGCAAGTGCACAAAGCCCATACTGCCTCAATGGTGACTGAATTTAGAGGCGATTTATAATTCAGACCTATTCTCAGAAGCAACGCTGAGTCAACATCCCTAGTATCTTGTCAGCAATAATAACAAAACTCTGAATAAAGAGTAGAAAAATGGCTCAAAGTGGGGGAAAGCATGAAACTCTTTATCATTCTGCAAAGCACAAGGCAAAAATCATCTTAACAATGGAACTATAGAGATTTAGGAAATCTCTCAGAGGTAAAGCTACCAGGACTTGGGGATGGAGTACATGGGGAGAATAAAGGATATGTGAAATCAAGATGTATGTTTAGTGTGATGGAGTTATGCAGTTTACTGAGAGGCTGCACAAGTTACTTAAAGGCTAACGAACAAATGGATTGGGAAGAAAAAAAAAATCAACAGATCTTTTAGGAATATATACAGTTATAGATGATCACAAGATATGAAGCGGATGTGTCAAACAGACTTGAAAATACATCAATCTGGAACTCTAGGGAGAGAACAAGGGTGGATATGTACTGGGAGTCAACTTGGGATAGTAAACCTATATCATTTTTTGCAGCCATCCAATATCCGGTACCCCTGCTATATTTAGAAATTTCCTTACATTATATATATGAGTGGGAGTCAGGTATCAACTTCCAAAATAAAGATGGAAATAGATTCTTGCTCTCCCAGCTTGCCTTTCACCTATAGATTTTGCTAAGCGTATATACCCGTTTCAGTCTTTAACCTAGAAAGTAAAAAATTCAAAAACATTGGGATTAAGTGAAATTTACTCTGGTAAGGGTAGTAGCAGCAAAAAGAGTCATGTCTACTTTCCAGAAGGAATAGGGGCTTAGCAGAGAAGGCAATGGCACTCCACTCCAGTACCCTTGCCTGGAAAATACCATGGACAGAGGAGCCTGGAAGGCTGCAGTCCATGGGGTTGCTGAGTGACTTCACTTTCACAGAGGGGCTTAGAGATCTTTCAGGGTAAGTGGCACAAGGGATACCATGTTTTGGTGATGGACACTGGCAAGAAGCTAAGAAAAATATACAAAACTCATTTTACTACCTATTATCTTTGCTTTTTAATATTGCAAAAAATTTAACAAATACTCAGAGAAAAAAAATATCCACTATGTTGAGGTCACATTGCAACTTTTATGAGGACTGATCAGGCACTGTTATTAGTAAAAATAAACAATGAAACTAAAATAATGTTAATAAAAACTGTTCTAATAGAGTAGCAAGAGAAAAAATAATTATTTTATATGAAGATGGAAGAACTCTGAAACAGTACAGAAATGTTTAGAAAAAATTAAAATTATGAGCTGGCTCACTGATAATTCAAATACATACCTGAATCCCTAAAAAACTTTAAAATGTAGTGGTATAATCTAATTAACAGAAAAGAAATGTTTTACTTAATATTCAAAGGAAAAACACTTTTAGAAAGCCCTTTCCCATTTATACTATCTTTCTAAAAGAAGTACTTACACTTCTTGGTTGTAAAACTTACTATGAAGTCAGTGTAGTACTAGCATAATAATAGATCAATCAATTAGAATTTCAGACTCCATAATTAAACACTTAGAGTCAGCTGATTTTTGACAAGAGTATCAAAATAATTCAAGAGAAAATAAATAATCTTTTCAAGAAATAGTCCCGGGACAACTAGATGTTCATCAGTTCAGTTCACTTCAGTCGCTCAGTCGTGTCCGACTCTTTGCAACCCCATGAGTCATAGCACGCCAGGCCTCCCTGTCCATCACCAACTCCCAGAGTACACTCAGACTCATGTCCATCAAGTCAGTGATGCCATCCAGCCATCTCATCCTCTGTCGTCTCCTTCTCCTCCTGCCCCAATACCTCCCAGCATCAGAGTCTTTTCCAATGAGTCAACTCTTCGCATGAGGTGGCCAAAGTATTGGAGTTTCAGCTTTAGCATCATTCCTTCCAAAGAAATCCCAGGGCTGATCTCCTTGCAGTCTAAGGGACTCTCAAGAGTCTTCTCCAACACAATTCAAAAGCATCAATTCTTTGGCACTCAGCCTTCTTCACAGTCCAACTCTCACATCCATACATGACCACTGGAAAAACCATAGCCTTGACTAGACAGACCTTTGTTGACAAAGTAATGCCTCTGCTTTTCAATATGCTGCCTAGGTTGGTCATAACTTTTCTTCCAAGGAGTAAGTATCTTTTAATTTTATGACTGCAGTCACCATCTGCAGTGATTTTGGAGTTCCAAAAAATAAAGTCTGACACTGTTTCCACTGATTCCCCATCTATTTCCCATGAAGTGATGGAACCAGATGCCATGATCTTTGTTTCCCAAATGTTGAGCTTTAATCCAACTTTTTTACTATCCTCTTTCACTTTCATGAAGAGGCTTTTTAGGTCCTCTTCACTTTCTGCCATAAGGGTGGTGTCATCNGCAGTAGTTTGAGCATTCTTTGGCGTTGCCTTTCAAGATTAGTAGTTGCCAAGGGTTAAGGTGGGGAAAAGAAAGAACAGCTTGTGACTCCAGAAAGGCAACATGAGGGACCCCTATGAGATGGAAACGTTCTCCATCTTAGTGGTGTCAACATCCTGGTGGTGATACCGTGTTACAGTTTTACAAGATATTACCATTGCAGGAAACTGGGTAAAGCGTACACAGGATTGTACCTGCATTATTTCTTTGCATGATTTCTCACAACAGCTATGAATTTACAGATTTCAAAATTAAAACGTCAGCTTTAAAAGCTGGAAAAGTAAACACATGGCTTAACATGTAACAATTAATCTGAAAGTTTGGGATAATGTGGACCAAAAAGATAACACAGGATCCTGTAGCTAGTGGCTGAGGTATACATCTGGGTTTTTACTCTCTTTTCAACACAAGAATGCTCCATGTCTGCCTCAGGACTAAATCCCAGGGAAAATATGTATTTTAAATAGAATATTTGCTCTGTAAATAATTACAGTTAAAAAAATATTCACTTAATGGATTTAATTTTTTTCATGTATTCAACAACAACAAAAAACTTGCATGTTTATGTGGAGCAGACATTGCAGAAGGCTCTGGATATACAATAACATAGAACACATGCAGTTTTCAAGAAACACTACAGGGAATGTACCAGGTAGATGTTAGTGGAACATATAGGAGGGACAGTGTTCAGATCTGGGGTTTTGGAAGGCTTCTTAACAGATATACACATCAAGGCTGAGATCTGAAGAACAAATAGACAATAACCAGGTAAATTTATACAAAGGACTTTCCTGGTTCAGTGGCTACGACTCCATGCTTCCAATTCAGGGGATCGAGGTTTGACCCTGGTCAGAGAATTAGATCTCGCATGCCACAACTTCGACCTGGCACAGTCAAATCAGTAAACAAATAAAAATAAATATATATTTTTTAAAAGTATAAAGGAAATGAATTGGAAATAAAAGGAAGAGAGCATGAAGGAATTCTCAGTTGGCATCTTAATATCAGTAAATCATTCCTTCTTCATAGAATCACTTTTTTTTTTTTTTCCCATTTAATTTCTGGAACACTATACCAAAATAAGATTGATTATATTCTTTGCAGCCAAAGATGGAGAAGCCCTATACAGTCAACAAAACAAGACGGGAAGCTGACTGTGCCTCAGATCATGAACTCCTTATTGCCAAATTCACACTTAAATTGAAGAAAAGTAGGGAAAACTCCCCAGGTCAATAGGTGCCCAACACGCTACTGGAGATCAGTGGAGAAATAACTCCAGAAAGAATGAAGGGATGGAGTCAAAGCAAAAACAATACCCAGCTATGGATATGACTGGTGATAGAAGCAAGGTCCAATGCTGTAAAGAGCAATATTGCATAGGAACCTGNACTCATTACAAGAATGGAAATTGAAACTGTAATCAAAATATATATATATATATATATGTTTAAATGAAAAAAAAAAAAAATCTCTGTTAATGGTTTCCAAGCCCGTCTACACTCTGCACCCTCCTCCTATTACCTCCCCACCTTACTTTTTCCTATCAAACTTATGTTCTTACACGTTCCTGCTTTGGACTCCATACCAGCTGGTCCATCCGCCTATACCACTCTCCTCATTCCCACCTCCCACTGCTTCCTCTTTGCATGGCTACTTCCCTTTTTTCCTTCTAGACTTTCCTAAAATGCCACTCTCTCAGCGAACACTTGACCACCTTATTTAAAACTACAATGTTTGGGCTTGCTTAGGCAGCACATACACTAAAATTAGCACAATACAGAGAACATTAACATGGCTCCTGCACAAGGATGACACACAAATTCATAAAGTGTTACATATTTTTGAGAGAGAATTTTAAAGTAAATATGACAAAACATTAACAATATGTGATTCTGGTTCAAGAGCATATTTGTACCATTCTTGTGACTATAAATCTTAAATTTTTCAGAATAAAATTTTTTTAAACAAAAAAATTGAACTTCCTCTTATCTCTTACTTGCTCTACTTTTTCTTTCTTGATACCACTCATCAACTTGTAAAACACTATATAATTTGCATACTTACTATGGGTTTTGTTTTTTTCTGTCTCTTTCCACTAGGCTATAAACTCTCCAAAAGGGCATAGATTTTTGTCTGTTTTGTTTCTGGTGTATTCCATGCACCTAGACCAGTGCCCAGTACTATGCACTCGATATTATTTGTTGTATTAAAACTTCAGGACCTTCCCTGATGGCTCAGTGGTAAAGAATCCACCTGCCAATGCAGAGGACATGGGTTTGATCTCTGATCTGGGCAGATCCCATATACCTTAGAGCCACCAAGCCCATGTGCCACAACTACTGAGACTGTGCTCTAGAGCTCAGAAGTCACAACCACTGAAGCCTGCTCTCCTTAAAGCCCATGCTCTGCAGCAAGAGAAGTCACTGCAATGAGAAGCCCACACACCACAACTAGAGAGTAATCCCCCACTTTTTCCCACTAGAAAAGCCCGAGCAGCAACAAAAAACACTGCAGCACAGCCAGGATTAAAAAAAAAAAAAAAAACTTCAAAGGACAGGGACCATGATTAAACAGTCTAGAGGTAGAACAATTCCTAGAGAGGAGACAATATAAGATGGGACCACTGGAGTGCATAGCTGAACTAGTGTGAACATAAAGTTCACAGGCAATATGGCAGTTGAGGAACTAAAAACCTAACATACCAGATCAGCTAAGGTATGCATTCAAATGTAGAAGTCAGAATGTAGTCAGAGAGTAAACCAAGTTCAAGTTATAGCAGGGAAAATGACACAGTTTGCAAAGTGATTAAGATTAGAGAGGGGATAGTTTATTAAATATGGATTAAATATGGCTTCATGTTAGAATACCAAGGTATTAGAATACTGTAGAAAATTCTATGCTACATAGTATCAAGCAAATCTTCTGTTCAATTTAAAAACAAGCTCACGGCCTTCCACGGTGGTCCAGTGGCTAAGACTCCGAGCACCCAATGCAGGGGGCCCTGGTTCGATCCCTGGTTAGGGATTTAGATCCCATATGCCACAGCTAAGAGTCTGCATGACAAATCTAAAGATCCCACATACTGCAATTAAGACCCAGTACTGCCAAGTAAGTAAAATTAAATTTAAACACAAGTTCAGTTAATCTAGGTAACTAAATTTTATAAATTCATCCTAAACAAAAATTTTTAATGGAAATGGTCCTAATTACTATGGCAGTTTGTGTCCATGGTTACATGGACACAAGTAAATGTAAAAATATTTTAAATAAATCTTGGGTGATCTATGACAAGCAATTTGATTACTCATTCCTCCTCTCCTGCCATCCTCTGGTAATAGGAAGCAGGTAGTCAAAGATGAGGGAAGACTACAAACTAGTGACACCAGTGCTTTCCCAAATACAGAAATAAGCACGTATTAACAGAAATAATTCCAAGTTCCTTATTGGAAATACAAATTTAGCTAAAATAAATTGCTACTTCCCACAAATGGTGAATATGGAGGTCTACTGAACAACTCTGCTCTAAAATACACAGATCCAGAAAACACAAGTTACCAAAACAAACTCAGGTCCACACTCTGACATGCAGTAAAGGCAATCTACTGACACCAGGTTGTGATGAAGGAAAGTGTACATAACATTAACTAAAGGACACCAAGCAAGAACTCCAGGGCTCATAGTGCTCCAAAAGCCTGAAATCCGCAAAGGTTTCAGCAAACCATTTTTAAAGGCAAGGAAAGGGAGGGGTATCCCAGGGCATGCGATCAGCTGTGCACAATTCTCTAACTGGTTGATGGTGAGGTAACAGGGCGGTGTCACAGGGGTTAACATTATCAATCCTTAGGCACCTGTAAGGGCTATGTACTCAAGGTCAACAATTAAGTAGTTAATTTATTCCAGTTGGTGGGGGTTTTTAGCTGTAAAAAATCGAACAGTAAAAAACCTGCATGCAATGCAGAAGATGTGGATTTGATCCCTAGGTCTGGAAGATCTCCTGGAAAAAGGAATGACTACCCACTCCAGTATTCTTGCCTGGAGAATTCCATGGACACAGGAGCCTAGTGGGCTACAGTCCATGAAGTTGCAAAGAGTCAGAAACGACTGAGCAACTAACATTTTCACTTTAGCCGCTGTAAAACCAGTCAGGAAATGGGCATCAGAGACTATAGGTAACACAGAGGAGCTAAAGCAGAGGATACAGCAATCCCACTGCTGGGCATACACACTGAGGAAACCAGAACTGAAAGAGACACCTGTACCCCAATGTTCATCGCAGCACTGTTTATAATAGCCAGGACATGGGAGCAACCTAGATGTCCATCAACAGATGAATGGATAAGAAAGCTGTGGTACATATACACAATGGAGTATTACTCAGCCATCAAAAAGAATACATTTGAATCAGTTCTAATGAGGTGGATGGAACTGGAGCCAATTATACAGAGTGAAGTGAGCCAGAAAGAAAAACACCAATACAGTATACTGACACATATATATGGAATTTAGAAAGATGGTGGTGTTAAACCTGTACGCGAGACAGCAAGAGAGACACAGATGTGTAGAACAGCCTTTTGGACTCCGTGGGAGAGGGAGAGGGTGGGAGGATTTGGGAATATGGCATTGTAACATGTATGATATCATAAGGGAAACGGATTGCTGGTCTAGGTTCGATGCAGAAGGCTTGGGACTGATGAGTGGGGATGATCCGGAGGGATGGTGTGGGGAGGGAGGGGTAAGGGAGGGGGTACAGATTGGGAACTCAGGTACACTTATGGCTGATTTATGTCAATGTATGGCAAAATGAGTACAGTATTGTAAAGCAAAACAAACTAAAAAATAAAAATTAAAAAAAATAAAATAAAAAAATAAAGCAGAGGATATGACAGAGGGGTCTGTCCTGGGAAGGCCCTATAGGATCCTGCTCAGTTACACGGTCACAAAAACAACAGCACTTTGAATGAGTTTGAAAAGGCAGTCTATGAAGATGTCACCTACCTACTCAGATACTTTCCGTTATTACCCACAAAATCATATACTCAAACCTTAGAAACTCTTCAGATTTCATCAGAATTTATAAATGTACCTATTTCATATTTTACCATACTTCATAGTTTCATAATAGAGTACATTCTGCTTTGTGTTTTATCTGATATATTTAAGGACTGTCAGTAAGTTACAAACTAAATTTAATAAATTAACATCATGTTTTATTAATAAAATTGAATCATGTTCTAAAATGATAAAAGATCAAGTTCAGAAAACTATAAAATTACATAATATTTTTAAAATAACTGATGGGACTTTAAAATTTCCATATCGAATATCTAATCACTTTAAAAGCAAGGACATTACAATCTTTCATTCTACAGGGAACTGTTTTCAGAATGACAAAACAACTCCCACTAATGAATGATCTCTTTCTGTCAGGCAGTACACTAGGGAAATTTAGAAAATCTATAATTCTCAAAACAACTCACAAAGATAAGTTATCATTATCTTTACATTAAGGACAAGAAAATGAGGTTCAGAGATATTAAATAATTTATCATTAGTTAGTATGTGGTGATATTAAGTCTAGACCTCTGACTGGTCTAATGTAAAGTCTGAATTTTGCTATTATGCAACACTACCTATTAAAATCATTCATTCAACAAATAATTGTTGAGAGTCTTTTAAGTATTAGGCATTGAAGAGGGTGCCAAGTAAGCAAAGATGACTTTGTGCCATTGGAGCCTTATCCTCCAACTAAATCTAAGATGGAAGTAAGAGTTATAAACAAATAATTGCAACACAATGCAGTAACTGCTATGAAAGAAAGTATATACAACAATACCACACATAAGTGGGAGTGTTGAACCATGTGAGGCAGCAAGCAATCAAAGAAGGCTTCACTTAGAAAAGATGCTTAGAATGCAGTACACCTTATTTAAATACTTGATGTAACTCAAAACTTGAAGAAAGAGGACAGTCTGCTGATGGAAAATCAAGGAGATTCTAGAGAGAAATAGGCCATATTTGCAAAACCATAAAGTTTCAGAAAATCCTAAGCAGTTTAGCATAGCTAAAAAATTAGATGCTTTGGGACAAGTGGTAAAGAAGTAAAAATAGGTCAGGTCAGGGAGGTTTCCTTATGCCGTATTAAAAAAAGAGTTTAGGCTTTATTCTGTAAGAAATTGGGAACCTTTCCTAGAGTTTAACCAAGTCACTACTTTACAAAGATTACCTTGTCAAATTTGGAAGAATGGATGTGGGGACAAGGACAATCTTTTACAGGGGTACTACAAATCTCTTAGCTTTAGACTCCTACATCTAATCTCCTACCCTGGTCACCTTGGATGTCTCAAAAGTGCTGGACTGCACCCCACAGGCCTATAAGGCCTGCACTTTCCCAGTTTTAAGACTGAAGAAAGAGCCTGGAGTTAGCAACAGAGACAGCAGTTTAATGAGGGCATTTACACATCTGAAAGCAGGGTCCTGGAGTGGTTCCCCACCATGTGCTGTTAACAGCAGGCAGGACAAGGCGGCAGCCTTTGCTCCCCAAGGTTAGGTGGGGAATTGATGTCTGACAGGTGCATTAGTTACCTGGGAAACCAGGAGGGAAGCCCACCCTCAAGATCTCTTTGATAAAAGCAATCACTGGTTGGCCTGGAGGAAATGTAAGCAGGAAGGTCAGTCAGGTGAGTAGGGTATAGGTGAAGCACTGAATGGTGGAGCAGGCAGGGCACAGAGCACAGCAGAACAGCCATCTTGACTGGCCTGACCACACACACAGACATCTCTAGCCTAAAGGTCCAAACCAGTCTTCTCTTCTCTACCAAACTGTGTGCTCCCTGACCAACTCTCTCAGTAGTAGTGCAGTCACGAAGTTACTCAAACCAGTAAATTGAGTTCATTCTTTTTACTTCTTTAACCACATTAAATTGATTAACTATTCCCCAAACATATTGCAAATCTATTCATTTCTTTCCACTCTGACAGGCATCACCCATCCCAAGCCATCAGTGTTCCACAGGAATATGCAGTACTTCCCAATAGGACTCTCCTACATTTACCTTAGTATCAGTTCACTTCCTTTATGCACTTACTGTGACTGAAAATTATTTTCATCTGTTTCCTCTCTCATTAGGCTGTCTTTATAAAATCAAGGACCACAAAATTTTCATCCTGTTTTACTTCAGTACTCTACTATTGGGTTTCCCAGGTGGCGCTAGTATAAAGAACACACCTGCCAATGCAGAAGACATATGAGAAATGGTTCAATCCCTGGGTCAGGAAGACCCCCTGGAGGAGGGCAAGGCAAACTATTATTTATCCTTGTATTATTGCCAGGATTATTGCCACGAGAATCCTATGGACAAATAAGCCTGGCAGGCTACAGTCCATAGGGTCACAAAGAGTTGGACAAGACTGAAATGACGTAGTAGGCACACCACTCTAGCATGTGGTTCAGTCGCTAAGTTGTGTCTGACTATTTGCGACCCCATGGACAGCAACATGCCAGGCTTCACTGTCCATCATCTCCTGGAGCTTGTTCAAACTCGTGTCCATTTTAAAACTGCCATATCTAACATCTGCTATATCAATATGAGTCAGTGATGCCATATCAATATGTATCAGTGATACCATCCAACCATCTCCTTCTCTGTCATCCCATTCTCCTCCTGCCTTCAATGTTTCCCAGCATCAGTGTTTTTACTAATGAGTCGGCTCTTCACATCCAGTGGCCAAAGTGTTGGAGCTTCAGCATCAGTCCTTCCAATGAATATTCAGGATAGATTTCCTTTAGGAGTGACTGGTTTGATCTCCTTGAAGTTCAAGGGACTCCCAAGAGACTTCTCCAACACCACAGTTAAAAGGCATTGGTTCTTTGGCACTCAGATTTCTTTATGGCTCAACTCTCATATCCATATATATGACTACTGGAAAAACCATAGTTTTGACTAGATGGACCTTTGTTGGCAAGGTAATGTCTCTGTTTTTCAATATATTGTCTTGGTTTGTCACAGCTTTTTTTCCAAGGAGCAAGTGTTGTTCAATTTCATGGCTGCAGTCACCATTTGCAATGATTTTGGAGCTCAAGAAAATAAAGTGTTACTGTTTCCATTGTGTCCCATCTATTTTCCATGAAGTGATGGGACCAGATGCCATGATCTTGGTTTCCTGAATGTTGTACTTTAAGCCAGCTTTTTCACTCTCTTTAATTTTCATCAAGAAGCTCTTTAGTTCCTTTTTGCTTTCTGCTATAAAAGTGATATTATCTGCATATCTGAGGTTATTGATAATTCTCCCTGCAATCTTGACTCTAGCTTGTGCTTCATCCAGCCCTGCATTTCACATGATGTACTCAAATATAAGTTGAATAAGCTGGTGACAATATACAGCATTAACGTACTCCTTTCCCACTTTGGAAGCAGTCCATTGTTCCATGTCTAGTTTCATGTCCAGTCCTGTTGCTTCTTCATCCGCATACAGGTTTCTCAGGAGGCAACTAAGGTGGTCTGGTATTCCCATCTCTTTATGAATTTTACAGTTTGTTGTGATCCACACAGTTAAAGGCTTTAACGTAGTCAATAAAGCAGATGCTTTTCCGGAATTGTCTTGCTTGTTCTATGATCCAGTGGATGTTGGCAATTTGATCTCTGGTTCCTTTGCCTTTTCTAAATCCAGCTAGAACATCTGGAAGATCTTGGTTCACATACTATTGAGCTGGAGCCTAGCTTGGAGAATTGTGAGCATTACTTTGCTAGCATATGAAATGAGAGCAATTGTGTGGTAGTTTGAGCATCCTTTGGTATTGCCCTTCTTCGGGATTGGAATGAAAACTGAACTTTCCCAATCCTGTGGCCACTGCTGAGTTTTACAAATTTGCCAGCATACTGAATGCAGCACATTAATAGCATCATCTTCTAGGATTTGAAGTAGCTCAGCTGAATTCCATTACAGCCACTAGCTTTGTTCACAGAGATGCTTCCAAGGCCCTCACATTCAACAAGAGAGTCCAAAAAGCAGTACTTGGATGCAGTCTCAAGAATGACAGGATGATCTGTTTGTTTCCAAGGAAAATCATTCAGTATGACAGTAATCCAAGTCTATGCCCCAACCACTAATGCCAAAAAAGCTGAAGTTGAATGGTTCTATGAAGACTTAACAAGACCTTCTATCAGTTCCGTTGAGTCAGTCACTCAGTTGTGTCCGACTGTGCGACTTAATGGATCGCAGCATGCCAGGCCTCCCTGTCCATCACCAACTCCTGGAGTTCACCCAAACTCATGTCCATTGAGTCAGTGATGCCATCCAGCCATCTCATCCTCTGTCGTCCTATTCTCCTCCTGCCCTCAATCCCTCCCAGCATCAGAGTCTTTCCCAATGAGTCAACTCTTTGCATGAGGTGGCCAAAGTACTAAAGTTTCAGCAGCGTCAGTCCTTCCAATGAACACTCAGGACTGATTTCCTTTAGGATGGACTGGTTGGATCTCCTTGAAGTCCAAGGGACTCTCAAGAGTCTTCTCCAACACCACAGTTCAAAGTATCAATTCTTCGGTGCTCAGCTTTCTTCACATTTCAACTCTCACATCCATACATGACTACTGGAAAAACCATAGCCTTGACTAGGCAGATCTTTGTTGGCAAAGTAATATCTCTGCTTTTGAATATGCTCTCTAGGTTGGTCATAACTTTCCTTCCAAGGAGTAAGCGTCTTTTAATTTCATGACTACAATCACCATCTGGAGTGATTTTGGAGCCCCCCAAAATAAAGTCTGACACTGTTTCCACTGGTTCCCCATCTATTTCCCATGAAGTGATGGGACCGGATGCCATGATCTTAGTTTTCTGAATGTTGAGGTTTAAGCCANACAGCATCATCTTTCAGGATTTGGAATAGCTCAACTGGAATTCCATCACCTCCACTAGCTTTGTTCGTCCCTTTTTCTTATTACTTATAATAAAAATTCCCCTAATTTGACTCCTCAGAGGAAGACTAATCTCAGATATGGAGAGGTTGAATTACAGTTTTATTCTATTTAAAGAAGTGAAATGTTCTTTTCATTAGAGGAGTGAACCTTACTAGTCAAAATTTTGTTTTTGTGCGCAGAACTTCATTGTATTTCACCTACTGTTTAAACATAAGTGATAATTTAACTAATCAATAGTATGTAAGTGATTGCTTCCTAAACTGCTGCCAAATCAATAATATCTGTCCCATCTTGTTTGCTCTTATTCTTTACAGATAGCTATCTCAAGAGCATAAAATATATCTAATCAGAAGATGTATCTTACAAGTTCTGAATGTTGTTGTTGTTTATCAGTTGCTCAGTTGTTTCAGATTCTTTGCAACCCCATGGACTGCAGCATACCAGGCTTCCCTGTCCTTCACTATCACCTCCTGCCCTCAATCTTTCCCAGCATCACTATCTTTTCCAATGAGTCGGCTCTTTGCATCAGTGGCCAAAGTATCGGAGCTTCAGCTTTAGCATCAGTCCTTTCAATGAATTTTCTGGGTTGATTTCCTTTAGGATTGACTGGTTTGAACTCCTTGCTGTCCAAGGGACTCTCAAGAGTTTTCTCCAGCACCACAGTTTGAAAGCATCAATTCTTTGGAGTTCAGCTTTTTTTATTGCCCAGCTCTCACATCCATACATGACAACTGAAAAAACCATAGCCTTGACTATACAGACCTTTGTTGACAGAGTAATGTCTTTTTTTTAACATGCTGCCTAGGTTTGTCATAGCTTTCCTTCCAAGGAGCAAGCGTCTTTTAATTTCATGGCTTCAGTCACTGTCTACAGTGATTTTGGAGCCCAAGAAAATAAAATCTGTCACTGTTTTCACATTTTCCCCATCTGTTTGCCCTGAAGTGATGGGACCGGATGCCATGATCTTAGTTTTTTAATGTTGTTTTAAGCCAGCTTTCTCACTTTCCTCTTTCACCCTCGTCAAGACGCCCTTTAGTTTCTCTTCACTTTGTGCTATTAGAGAGGTATTATCTGCATTTGATATATTTTACAAGTTCTGAATGAATGGGCTCTAAATTAAAGATATTATACTCCATCTAGTTTTATAAATATTTCATACTTAGAAAGTAAGTTTTTAGACTGCTTATCATTTTGCTTTGAGTACCACTATTTCTCTGTCAGTTACGTTCATTTATTCATTCGTTCAACTCATGATTATTAGATGTCTGCTTGGTGCTAAGTATTGTTCTAGGTCCCTGTGATACAAATGTGAATATAGTTTCTGCCTTCATGGAGGCCACAGTCTATGAGGAGCAAGTATAACTGGCTACCTAATTTTAATAAAGCAGGCTAAGTGTTGTACTCGGGGAAAGTTTGAAGAAATATTGTCTGAAGCACATAACAAGAGGACAGAATCTAAGAAGTGAAAAGTGAAAGTGAAGTCACTCAGTCGTGTCCAACTCTCAGCAACCCCATGGACTGCAGCCCACCAGGCTCCTCCATCCATGGGATTTTCCAGGCAAGAATACTGGAGTAGGGTGCCAATGCCTTCTCCATCAGAGATCCTACATGGGGCCAAAATCCAAGCCTGATTCTTAGCCCCTCAAATTAAGTTAGCATTTAAAAAAAAAAAGCTTTTTTAATATCTGAACTAGTCATCTTACAATTGCTTAAGTCTTTTCCAAAAAAAAAAAATTGCCAAGCTAATTGCAGTATTAAAGCTAGATTGAATAATTGATAGTCTTCAAATATAAAGCATTTGTTCTCACTAACAAGCCTATGGCTGAGGCCCCCTCCACAACCACTACAGTATAGTGGTAAACGTCTGCCCCCTGGAGGAATCAGAAACTCCATTTTTTCAGATAATAGTGCGAAGAGGGTTCACTAAGGAAGTAAAGCAAAACAAAGAACAGAAAGGAAACAAAACAGAACAAACAGACAAAAACACATGAAGATGTATTTGCTGGGTACTGCTAAACCTTTTTGGATACTTTGTTTTAGCTGTCTTTGTTGAAGTCACGTCCAAAGCCTCTCGCTTTTGAAGCGCATTAGGATTTGCTACGCTATAGCGATGAGTCTTTCAGGGAAGAACTAAAGAGGTTGGTTTAGAAACAAAAGCTCTCCAACTTTCCAGTGCTTTCTTTACCTTATTTTCCAAGACAGAGGTGTCCAGCATTTAAAGCTGATGACACCAACAATAAAAGTTTATTTCCTCAGAGACTCACACTGTAAGGTTCAATGAATCCCCTGGGAAGAGTGTTAAAGGGCAGTTCCTGATTCTGTGGACCTGGGGTGGGATTGGGGAGTCTACATTCCCAACAAGCCTCCTAGGAGATGCTGCTGCTGCTGCTGCTCTGGAGACAATACTTTGAGTGGCAATGCCTGCAACACAAAGACACAGCGTAGGGCTCTGTATAATGCAAGAAGTGAGCATCTCCTCCCCACCACCAACCCTCCTGGTAGAGGATTGCTGCCGTGAACTGGAGTTCAACAGTCTACAGAGCAGAAACTAGGCTCCTCATTTTAGTTGGTATAACTTGGCAGTTTCATGTGGATAAAGCCTTTATTTTCTAGAAAGTTAGGGCAGTCCAGAGAGTTGATGTGGAGTGGGAGGTGGGGGGGGGAGGGTTCAAGATTGGGAACTCACGTACACCTGAGATGAAAATAAAAATAAAAATTAAAATTAAAAAAAAAAAAGAAAGTTAGGGCAGGATAGGGGTTGTGAAAAATAAAAAGTGTTTAAGGGGTAAACATGAATTTTATCTATTTTTAAAAATACGAATTTAAAAAGTGTAGGGGGGGGTCATAAATAATTTAAAATCTAAAAATATTTCTTTGGCCAGTTCCTTAATGTTTAAAAAATAACTAGTGAATCTAATTACCTCTAAGTATTTGCAAATCGGTAAAATCTTGGTGTAAATGTCAAGTTATGATTCTATAAATATAAGTCATGTTAGTATGAATACAAAATGTTCAGGGCAAGAAGCTTGTGGTATTATATTTTTTGAACAAGATTGACAAACTGAGGGATCCTTACTGTTGAAAGTCAGAGATGAGTGACTGATTTCATAAAGAATAATTTAAACATGTTATTATGTTGGCTTTTTATGTGAGATGAGAATTATCCCCCAAATTCCTTCCTTGTTATAGGAGTTAAATATTCTAAGGACAATACATGTTCGAGAATTAAACTGTACAGAATAAAGTTTAGTTATGAAAAAAAAATAAATAAAGTTTAGTTATGGATTCTTGATTGCTTAATAAAATGATGGCTCTCCAAACCTAATTACATTTGGGTGAGTTAAACACATTTTTTAACGGCTCTCAATTTGTCTTCCACCAGCCTGTATCAGCTATACCATGTGCCTTCCTGTCAGCGTCATTCCAGGTCTTGAAATTAGAAGCATTATATTATATTATGGTGATGTGCGTATGGCATCAGTGCAAGAAAGTAGGGGTGTCATGCCCTGCAGAAACAAAGATCTGGAGGGAGTGTGTGTGTGTGTAAAACTTTTTTTAAGGCCTCCTTCTAAAATGTGTGCTGTGTTTTATTCAGATACTTTCTCATTTCCCCCATGCATTACCTTGGGAATGATAAAAGGATTCCTAAAGCCAAAATCCTGAGGCTGATGGAAAAGCTTTGGCTGTTGTCTCCCACTGTCCAAATTTGCCTGCTTCTGGGGACTGGTCATCCTTGAGGGTATAGGATGGCATCTGGCATGCCTCAGCCACGAGAGTAGGACTGCCTGCCTGTGTACATCTTGGGCTCTGGCAAGGGTAGGGAGGTTAGGGAGAAAGGGTGGGAGAGGAAGTGGGGAGGGACTTTGTGATGCAGAAACACAGGGTGAAGTCTACAGGGGATCCTTGGTGCCTGTTGGTTTTTTCAGGAAGGAAAGCTGCTTGGGTGGTCTGCAGAGGAGGCCCCTGGAAACTGGCCACTCCCACTGCCTGGCTGATATTGATAACCTGATTTTCTTTCTTGTTTCTCTCTGTCTCTGTGCATCTCAGCTTTGCTGGTCTCTGGATGGGATGAAAACCAAATGGGTCCTTCATGTAATGCCCTGAAACGGTGGGGAAGCTGTTGGTTCATCCTGACCTCTTTTTCCCAGTGAGGGGGACTCTGTCTAGCTGGGAAGTTCCCTTGATACTGAGCTATGCCAGCCTAGGGAATAAGTCAATGCAGACAAAATGAATTGTCTTCCCTTTTGTTTGGTTATTTTTCTTTCACTGTGTTATTGCAGTTTCTTAAGTAGAACCTTGAGCTCACCCAGAGCTATTTCTGTTCACGGATTGTTGTCTAATTGCTGATCTTTGTTGGGAGACAGAGGCTCAGGTCTCCCATGTCATCATCTTGGTGATGTCACCCTGGAAGCTAATGGAGCTCTGATCCATTTTCTTTCTTTCTTTTTTTTTCTGATCCATTTTCAAAGCATTCAACAGTCCTATAACATCTAAAGCTGTATCCCTAGACCCTAACATTCTAAGTGTTACTAAGATGCAGGTACCATGTAGCTATCAAGATAGCTGGGGGCCTATCTTGATACTCTCAAAGCTCAGGTTGTCACTGCTTTTGATTCACAGAATAAAAGATCTGTAGGGTGGATTAGCATAAACCAGAGATCAGAGGTAGTCTCATTGCCTGAAGTTTGCCTACACTGGAGTGGAAGTGTGGGCTTGCAGTTGATGAGAAAACTCACCTACACTTAGGTATTAAGCTTATGAATAGATTTACATTTGGAGACTCTTCCACCATTAAATAACTCATAGATGGTGTTTCATAGGTTCCCTTTATCAAATTCAGGATGTTATTTTCTTTCTCTACCTTCCTCCAGTCTGTGACAGTTTCTCAGACTTTTTCTGTTTTTTTTTTATTACTGTGACAGTTTCAAGGAGTACTGGTCAGGTATTTTATAGAATTGTCCTCCATTTGGGTTTGTCCCATGTTTTTCTCACGGTTAGAGTAGGGCTATGGCCACTGGAGGGGACCACAGAGGGGAAGTGCCAGTCTCATCACAACATCTCAGGAGTAGGAACAATCAGTGTGACTCATCACGTTGGTGATGTTACCCTTGGTCATGTGGCCGAGGTAGTGTTTGCCAAGTTTCTTCTCAGTAAAGTTACTTTCCCACCTTTTCCAGGGTGTCCTCCACCTCCTTGAGGGAGGGTAACTGGATAATTTATTTGGAATTCTTCTGTAGGGAGATTTATTGTTTCCATACCATTTATTTGCTTATTCAATCATTTATACCTATCAGCACAGGCTCATGGATATTTCTTTTATATTTTAGGTTATTATTATCCAATGCTACATTATTATTTTGCTCAAATTTTTCTGTTTTTGTCACAGGATTCTTTTTTAGGTTGACTGTGAGGTACCTAAATGTAGTTTTCTTGATGTTTCTCCAAAAGGGTTTTGGACTTTTAGCACATATATTTTAACCACTCATTCTTTATCCTTTTCTTTTAGTATCCCAATTATTCATATTTTAGAGTGCTTGGTATTGTCCTACAAGTCACTGAAGCAATGGTTTTCTAAAGTTTTTTCCTTGTGCCATGCTTCTATTTTGATAATTTCTCTTGATCCATTTTCACATTCAGTTTTTTTCCCTGCATTGTCCAATTTGCTGTTCAGTTCAGTTCAGTTGCTCTGTTGTGTCTGACTCTTTGCAATCCCATGAAGCACAGCACCCCAGGCCTCCCTGTCCATCACCAACTCCTGGAGTTCACTCAAACTCACGTCCATCGGGTCAGTGATGCCATCCAGCCATCTCATCCTCTGTCGTCCCCTTCTCCTCCTGCCTCCAATCCCTCTCAGCATCAGAGTCTTTTACNGACTCTTTGCAATCCCATGAACCACAACACCCCAGGCCTCCCTGTCCATCACCAACTCCTGGAGTTCACTCAAACTCACGTCCATCGGGTCAGTGATGCCATCCAGCCATCTCATCCTCTGTCGTCCCCTTCTCCTCCTGCCTCCAATCCCTCTCAGCATCAGAGTCTTTTACAATGAGTCAACTCTTCGTATGAGGTGGCCAAAGTACTGGAGTTTCAGCTTCAGCATTATTCCTTCCAAAGAACACCCAGGACAGATCTCCTTCAGAATGGACTGGTTGGATCTTCTTGCAGTCCAAGGGACTCTCAAGAGTCTTCTCCAGAACCACAGTTCAAACATTCTTCGGTGCTCAGCTTTCTTCACAGTCCAACTCTCACATCCATACATGACCACTGGAAAAACCATAGCCTTGACTAGATGGACCTTTGTTGGCAAAGTAATATCTCTGGCTTTTAATATGCTATCTAGGTTGGTCATAACTTTCTTTCCAAGGAGTAAGTGTCTTTTAATTTCATGGCTGCAATCACCATCTGCAGTGATTTTGGAGCCCCCAAAGGTAGAGTCTGACACTGTTTCCACTGTTTTCCCATCTATTTGCCATGAAGTGATGGGACCAGATGCCATGATCTTAGTTTTCTGAATGTTGAACTTTAAGCCAACTTTTTCACTCTCCTCTTTCACTTTCATCAAGAGACTTTTTAGTTCCTCTTCACTTTCTGCCATAAGGGTGGTGTCATCTGCATATCTGAGGTTATTGATATTTCTCCTGGCAATCTTGATTCCAGCTTGTGCTTCTTCCAGCCGAGCGTTTTTACTAAGTACAGGCTGCGACGGCGGGCCGGCACACTAAGCGCAGCCGAGAGCAACTCCATGTCCGAGGTCAGGAGCAGTGGCCTAGAGTGCCGGGCTGAGACGGCACAGGAACGGCCAAGAGGAGCTACTGCGCGTCCGAGGCCAGGGGCGGCCCCCGAGGCCAAGGCGGGCAGCAAGAAGCAGCAACCCCACGCCCAAGGCTAGGGGCGGCAGCCGGGAGGGGCAACCCCACGTCCAAGGAGTGGCGGCTGTGCGGGCGCAGGAGGGCCTAGTGGAGCCATCCCACGTTAAAGGTCAGGAAGGGCGGTGGGAGAAGATACCCCTCATCCAAGGTAAGGAGCAGCGGCTGTGCTTTGCTGGAGCAGCCGTGAAGACGTACCCCATGCCCAAGGTAAGAGAANCCCAGTGTTTCTCATGAGGTATTCTGCATAGAAGTTAAATGAGCAGGGTGACAATATACAGCCTTGACGTACTCCTTTTCCTATTTTGAACCAGTCTGTTGTTTCATGTCCAGTTCTAACTGTTGCTTTCTGACCCGCATATAGGTTTCTCAAGAGGCAGGTCAGGTGGTCTGGTATTCCCATCTCTTTCAGAATTTTCCACAGTTTACTGTGGTCTTCTATAAATAACACCACAACAGATGTCCTTTCAAAGGGGACGGGAATTCAAAAGTAGGAAGTTAAGAGTTACCTGGAGTAACAGGCAAGTTTGGCCTTGGAGTACAAAATAAAGCAGGACAAAGGCTAACAGAGTTTTGCTAAGAGAACAAAACTTGGCAAACTTGTTTGGTCATAGCAAACACCCTCTTCCAACAACACAAGAGAAGATTCTACACATGGACATCATCAGATGGCCAATACAAAACCATATTGATTATATTCTTTGCAGCCAAAGGTGGAGAAGCTCTATATAGTCAGCAAAAACAAGACCAAGAGTTGACTGTGGCTTTCAACATGAACTCCTTATTGCAAAATTCAGACTTAAACTGAAAAAAAGTAGGGAAAATCACTAGACCACTCAGGTATGACCTAAATCAAATCTCTTAAGATTATACAGTGGAAGTGACAAATATTGATTCAAGGGAACAGATCTGATAGACAGAGTGCCTGAAGAACTATGGATGGAAGTTCATTAACAATGTTCAGGAGGCGGTGATCAAAACTATTTCCAAGAAAAACAAAGGCAAAATGGTTGTCTGAGGAGGGCTTACAAACAGCTGAGAAAAAAGAGAAGCTAAAGGCAAAGGCGAAAAGGAAAGCTATATCCATCTGAATGCAGAATTCCAAAGAAGAGCAAGGAGAGATAAGAAAACCTTCTGAAGTAAACAATGCAAAGAAATAAAGGAAAACAACATAATGGGCAAGACTAGAGACTGCTTCAAGAAAATTAGAGATACCAAGGGACTATTTCATGCCAAGATGGGCCCAATAAAGGACAAAAATGGTATAGAGCTAACAGAAGCAGAAGATATTAAGAAGAGGTGGCAAGAACACACAGAACTGTACAAAAAAAATCTTAAGGACCCAGATAACCACAATGATGTGATCACTCATCTAAAGTCTGACATCCTGGAGTGCGAAGTCAAGGGGGCCTTAGGAAGCATCACTCTAGTATTAGCCCAGGTCAATAAAAATAATATTAACAAAATCCAGCACCCACTAAGCACCAGGCATATATTAAATGTTTTATATATATTAAGTCATTTTAGTTTAACAATGGCCTGCAATTTCCTTTGTCTCAGTTTTACAGATAAGAAAAGAAAGGCACTTGATAGTTAAGTATTCTGCCAAAGGTCACTCAAAGAGTACAAGGAATAACTCACAATCAAGCCTTCTCAGCCTGAAGCCCGTCTTATTGACCATTACCTAATACCTTTCATAAGAGATGCTCAATATTTCTTGACCAAATATACAATTGATATAGTGAGTAAAAAAGAAGAGGAACACATTAAGGAGATAGGGTGAATCTGAGGTACTCTGAAAAGACACAGTAGTTACAAATAAATAGTTACAATAAGTAGTTACAAATAGAAATAAAAGCATTCAGAAGTCATTAGATCCTACAGAAAGCCCGTACAAAATATTAGCCTCTGTATAAAAAGTATATAATTTTAAAAATTATATGTGCTCTTAAATTATCACCATTTAGAGCTAACTCTAATAAAACATATTTTAACAAAGCACAGAATGCTCCAATTAACCTTGACTGTACAATGTAAAATTCTGTACTGTTAATATGAAATGAAATATGCCTTTAGGTAATAGTCCACAACTGTAAAAATGTCAAACTTGTATTTTGTAAAAATATAAAAGTACAGATATTGAGACTTCCTTGGTAGTCCAGTGGTTAAGACTCTGCACTTTATCTACAGAGGGAAAGGGTTCGGTTCCTGAACTGGGAGCTAAGATCCTGCATGCTACATGGTGGAGCCAAAAAATAAAAAGTGCAGATATTTGTTTTTAACTTGACAAAATGACACCAAAATCCATCTAATAAAAAGCAAGAAAACGTGAGAACGGCAAGAAAATATCTAAAGAAGTGAAAGCACACCATACAAGATACAAAAACATAAAGTTACAGAAATTAAGAAAATGGGTATGGTACAAGTCAAAGAAAAGACAGAACAATCAAAGAGAAGAGAACCCAAACAAAACCAAATATACATAAATTGTGAAACTGAAACAGGAGGGAGGTGGGCTGGGCACAACCTTTAAAAGAAGAACATCATCTGACGACATGACATAAACTTATCAGAACCAAATAGGTTCAAGATGGCACATATTTGACTTCCACTAGACCTTGAGCCTCAGTATACACTCACTGTAACATATCAACAAGCTAAATGATACATACACAGGCACCATGACAGTTCTAAGGCTAACCATAAAGGACACAAAAATGGGCAGTGGCCCAATTCCTACAAATCCCGACTCCTTCCCCCAAATACTAGGAATACTCCTCACACTCATTAGCCTATGAAATTACCTGATTTAGAAAAGGAAAAGGGACCAGAGATCAAATTGCTAACATCTGTTCGGTCATAGACAAAGCAAGACAATTCCCGAAAAACATCTACTTCTGTTTCATTGAAAAATATCCATGGTGGCTCAGATGGTAAAGGCGTTTGCTTGCAATACTGGAGACCCGGGTTCAGTCCCTGGGTGGGGAAGATCCCTGGAGAAGGAAATGGCAACCCACTCCAGTATTCTTGCCTGGAGAATCTTATGGAGGGAGGAGCCTCGTAGGCTATAGTCCATGAGGTCACAAAGAGTCGGACATGACTGAGCAACAACTATGCTAAAGCCTTTGTGTAGATCACAACAAATTATGTAAAATTCTTACCAAGAGATGGGAATACCAGACCACCTTAGCTGCCTCCTGAGAAACCTGTATGCAGGTCAAGAAGTAACAGAACTGGATATGGAACAACGAACTGGTTCCAAATTGGGAAAGGAGTACATCAAGGCTACATATTGTCACCAGCTTATTTAACTTATATTTGAGTACATCATGTGAAATTCAGGGCTGGATGAAGCACAAGCTGGAATCAAGATTGCAGGGAGAAATATCAATAATCTCAGATATGCAGATGACAGCACCCTTATGGCAGAAAGTGAAGAGGAACTAAAGAGGCTCTTGATGAAAGTGAAAGAAGAGAGTAAAAAAGCTGGCTTAAACCTCAACATTCAAAAAACGAAGATCATGGCATCTGGTCCTGTCACTTCATGGCAAATAGATGGGGAAGCAATGGAAACAGTGACAGACTTTTTCTTGGGCTCCAAAATCACTGCAGATGTAGCCACAAAATTAAAAGATGCTTGTTCCTTGGAAGAAAAGCTATAACCAACCTAGACAGCATATTAAAAAGCAGAAACATTACTTTTCCAACAAAGGTCCGTCTAGACAAGGCTATGGTTTTTCCAGTAGTATGGATGTGAGAGTTGGACTACAAAGAAGGCTGAACGTCGAAGAATTGATGCTTTTGAACTGTGGTGTTGGAGAAGTCTCTTGAGAGTCCCTTGGACTGCAAGGAGATCAAACCAATCATTCCTAAAGGAAATCAACCCTGAATATTCACGAGAAGGACTGATGCTAAAGCTGAATCTCCAATCCTTTGGCCACCTGATGCGAAGAGCTGACTCATAAGAAAAGACCCTGATACTGGGAAACTTTGAAGGCAGGGAAAGGGAACAAGGGAGGAGGAAATGCATCACTGACTCAATGGACATGAGTTTGAGCAAGCTTTGGTAGACGGTGAAGGACAGGGAAGCCTGGCGTCATGCAGTTTACGGGGTCGCAAACAGTCAGAGATGACTGAGTGACTGAACAAAACACAAATACAAATAGACTCAAAGGACTAGATCTGGTAGACAGAGTGACTGAAGAACTAAGGATGGAGGTTTATACCACTGTATAGGAGGTGGTAACCAAAACCATCCCAAAGAAAAAGAAATACAAGAAGTCAAAGTGGTTACCTAAGAAGGCCTTACAAATAGCTGAGAAAAGAAGAGAAGTGAAATGCAAAGGAGAAAGAGAAAGATATACCCAACTGAATGCTGAGTTCCAGGGAACAGCATTGAAAGATAAGAAAAAGTCTTTCTTTTTAAATGAACAATGCAAAGAAATAGAGGAAAGCAACAGAAAGCAACTGGAAATATCTTCAAGAAAATTACAGGGGAATACTTCATGCAAAGATGGACACAATAAAGGACAGAAACAGCAGGGATCTAAGAGAAGCAGAAGAGATTAAGAAGAGGTGGCAAGAATAAAGAGAATAACTATACAAAAAAAAAGGTGTTAATAACTCAGATAACCAGACGGTGTGGTCACTCACCTAGAGCCAGACATCCAGGAGTGTGAAGTCAAGTAGGCCTTAGGAAGCACTACTACCAACAAAACTAGTAGAGTGATGGAATATGAGCTGAGCTATTTCAAATCCTAAATGATGATGCTGTGAAAGCACTGCACTCAATATGCCGGCAAGTTTGGACAACTCAGTACTGGCCACAGGACTAGAAAAGGTCAGTTTTTGTTTCAATCCCAAAGAAGGGCAATGAGGAAGAATGTTAAAAATACCATACAACTGAACTCATTTCACATGCTAGCAAGGTAATGTTCAAAGTCCTTTAAACTAGGCTTCAGCAGTATGTGAACCAAAAACTTTCAGATGTACAAGCTGGATTTAGAAAACACAAAGGAACCAGAGATCAAATTGCCAGCATCTGTTGGGTCACAGAAAAAGCAAGGGAACTCCAGAAAAACATCTACTTCTGATTCATTGACTACACTAAAGTCTTTGACTGGGTGGATCACAATAAACTGTGGAACATTCTTAAAGAGATGGGAATACTACATCACCTTACCTGACTCCTAGGAAAACTGTATGCAGGACAAGAAGCAACAGTTAGAAATGGATATGGAAAAACAGACTGGTTCAAAACCAGAAAAGGAGTATGTCAAGGCTATATACTGTCACTGTACTTATTTAATTTACATGCAGAGTTCATCATGGGAAATGGAATGCTAGATGAAGCACAAGTTGGGATCAAGACTGCCTGGGGAAATATCAACCTCAGATATGCAGATGATACCATGTGTAGAAAGGGAAGAGGAACTAAACAGTCTCCTGATAAAAGTGAAAGAGGAGAGTAAAAACGCTGCCTTAAAACTCAACATTCAAAAAACTAAGATCATGGTATCTGGTCCCATCACTTCATGACAAACAGATGCAGGAAAAGTGGAATCAATGGCAGATTTTATTTTCTTGGGCTCCAAAATCACTGCAGTCACAAAATTAAAAGACACTTATTCTTTGGAAGAAAAGCTATGACAAACCTACACAGTGTATTAAAAAGCAGACATCACTTTGCTGACAAAGGTCCATATACTCCAAGCTATGGTTTCCAGTAGTCATGTATGGATGTGAGAGTTGGACCATAAAGAATGCTGAGTGCCAAAGAAACGATGTTTCAAATTGTGGTGTTGGAGCAGACTCTTGAGTCCCTTGTACAGCAAGATCAAAGTAATCAATACTGAAGGTTCATTGGAATGATTGATGCTTAAGCTGAAGACCCAATACTTGGGCCACCAGATGCAAAGAGCTGACTCATTAGAAAAGACCCTGATGCTGGCAAAGATTAAGGGCAGGAGAAGAAGGGGTGACAGGATGAGATTGTTGGATGGCATCACCGATTCAATGGACATGAGTTTGAGCAAGCTGTGGAAAAAAGTAAAGGACAGGGAAGCGTGGTGTGCTGCAGTTCATGGGATCCAGAAGTGTCAGCCATGACATAGCAAGTAAACAACATAAAAACTGTCAACCCCACAGTCTGCGGCCACTGTCACCTTTTGAGATAGCCTACACTGCCTGTGGACTGTGTTTCTCTCTAAATAAATCCATTTCTTACCTATGAGTTTCTTTCTCATTCAGTGCTTGCTGTGATAAGACATCAAAAACATGAACTTTATTAATTCCTAAGATTATGTGTGCTCTCAGCTAAAAGTCTGTGGGTTCAAGTCCCAGTCTGGGTTTTGGCTAGGTCCAAGTCCCAACCCATGGTTGTTCAACTCCCAATCTGGTTACATGGTTTCAAAATCAAATGTAAAAACAAATAAAATTGCATATACATATTATGTTTTATTATCTACTTTCTATTCATCATAAAGCTTTTTTAAGTATCACAAATCTAGAAACCATAAGGGAAAAGATATAAATTTCAACACTAAAATAATTTATACTATGTCATAGAAGAACAGAATTAAAAAGTTAAAAACATCAAATTCAAAATGAGAGTAAAAGCAAACTACATGACAAGTTAAAAACCTATGAAGTAATTTCTTTAAAATTACTAAGAGTCTATGAAAGATAACAGTCTACTCAAAAGAGATTAAACAACAATGGACAATGTACACATAAAAGATGCTCAACATCAACCAAATTCAACCAGATAGAATTAAATAAATGATGGATCACTTTTTACAATCAGACTGAATAGAATAAAAGATGAGAAACTGGTACTCTGAAACACTGTTAGTAGGAAAGAAAACAGGCATAATCTCTCTGAAAACCAATTTAGGAATTACAGAGTTTTGTATTAGTAAATAAATAATACAAAATCACACTATTCCTAAAAAGTTAGATTTAAGGGATAATCAGGAAAGCATAAAAAAATGATGCTCATGATAGCATTGCTTTTAAAAATTAATAGTTGATCTAGCAATCCCACTTCTAGGTGTAGCTATATACCCAGAAGTATACATATGTATATACATATATCCAAAAGAACATATATGTCCAAAAGAACTAAACAGAGGATCTTGAAGAGACATTAACATTTACTGCAGCATTATTCACAACAGCCAATAAGTGGAAGCAACATAAATGTTCACCGGCAGATGAATGGATAAATAAAATACTGAATATACAGCAATGAAATATTAATTCAGCCTTCAAAGAAAAAAGGAAATCCAGCCATATGCCACGACATGAACAAACCATGACAGCATGATGCTAAGTGAAATAAGCCGATCACAGAAGGACAAATACTTCATGATTTCACGTATATGAGGCATATAAAGTCAAACTCTTGGAAACAGAAAGTAGAATAGTGGTTGCCAAGGGCTGTGAGAAGCAGGAAAAGAGTCAAGTTGTTCAGTAAGTAAACAGTTTCAGTTTTGTAAGATGAAAAATTTCCACAACTCTGTTACATGACAAAGTGCATATACTTAACACTACTGTACTGTACACTTGCAAGTGGTTAAAATTGTAACATTTATATATTTTTTACCACAACTAAAAAGTTAGGATATGGTTGTTAGAAATATACAATGTAATTCTATATAGCCATCAAAAATGATAAGTTATCTTCAGTCATAGTCACAGCCTACTTTTTGAATCAAGAAAGCTTACAAAAGAGCAAAGTAGTCTCATACTATTCATACACGTCTGTACCTATTAAGATAGAGATCTGAAAAGATAATCATCAAAATTTAATAGAAGTATCTCTGAGCAATAGGAATACTAATGAGCTTTACTTCCTTTTTTATATTTTCCTGTGTTTTTAAATACAATGAGTATGTACTATGTGATGCCAAAGGAGAACTCAAGAGGAAGTGACTGCCATTATTGGTTCTAGAATCCTAGGATGAAATTTCACATTTCTCACTATGTGCCTGGCACATATTGAGGAATTAATAAATAAGAGGCAGGATGAGCAGTGGTTAAGAATTCAGGAATGAGACAGAGCTGGATGTGAATCTCAGCTCCAAAATTTGCTGACTAAGGCCTTAAAGTCTTACTGAGGGTGAGGACGGATAAAGTGGGAGGCTGGCATTAACATATGTGCTGTGCTGTGCTGTGCTTAGTCACTCAGCCATGTCTGACTCTTTGCAATCCCATGGACTGTAAGTCCACCAGGCTCCTCTGTCCATGCAATTTTCCAGGCAAGAATACTGGAGTGGGATGCCATGCCCTCTTCCAGGGGATCTACCCATGAATCAAACCCAGGTCTCCTGCACTGCAGATGGCTTCTTTACCAGCTAAGCGACCTGAGAAGCCCATTGACATATACATATTACTATACATAAAACAGCTAACTAAAAAGGACCTACTGTATAGCACAGAGAACTCTACTCAATACTCTATAATGACCTAAAGGGGAAAAAATTTAAGAGTGGATATATGTACATGCGTAACTGACTCACCGTGCTGAACAGGAGAAACTAACACAACATTTGAAATCAACTAATACTCCAATAAAAAAAAATTTTAGTCTTCATTGAGCTCCAATTTCTTCACCTATAAAATGTCACTGAACAATCCTTGCAGACTGCTGAAGGGGACACTCTTGAAAGCACTTAACACCATTCCTGGCTCAGAGGAAATAGTCAATAAAATGAAAGCCATCATTATTATTTATTGACTTGATTTACACTGGAAGCACTCATGACAAAAAAATTAAAAAAGCATCTATAGAAGAACTTTCTGCTAAATTATAAGAAATTCCCAATTAGCATTAAAGAGGCAACACTTTGTCTGGAGGACCCGGAACACTGTTTTGCTGAAAAGTGTGATGACATTTCCGTATCTACCAGTATTACACTATAAAATTTACCATCTAGTTGATGTATAAACACCACTCATGAGTCTAGGACACAAACCTATCCGTGTTTGAAGTAAAAAAAAAAAACAAAAGAGAAAATATGCTCAGTTTAGCCCACAGGTAGAATGAAAAAACTAGCAAAACATGACTAATGAAGATCTGATTTAGAGATAGAACAAGTAACCCTACCATTAATTTTGTCTGGCATCTGTCTTACTCACTACTTTTGGATAAGGAGCCTGTCTTTTTGGCACTGCTATTCCTAAATTTGGCATAGTGCCTCGTTGGCCTGGGTTTAATTGCTCAGTCTTATCTGACTCTTTGCAACCCCATGCACTGTAGCCCGCCAGGCTCCTCTGTCCATTGGATTCTCTAGACAAGAATACAAGAGTGGGTAGCCTGTCCCTTCCTTCTCCAGTGGATCTTCCCAGCCCAGGCATGAAACCCAGGTCTCCCGCACTGCAGGCAGATTCTTCACAGTCTGCGCCACCAGGAAGGCAGCATAGTGCCTAACACAGTATTAAATTCTCAATAAATATTTACAGTATAATTTCTAAGACAAAGTTTCAGTGAAAGAAAAGAGAAAACTGAGTAAGAACTCATCGGAGAAAGTCTGTCAACATGATGATGAAAGCCATCAGGCTTGGGGAGGGAGTCCTGTTTTTGGAGGGGTGGGGGGTAAGACCTTGCCTGATACCACCTTCTCCATTTCCTTTGATCGATGAGTTATCCAAAGAATCTCAAAGGGAACGTTCAACGGTAAACACACACACACAGCTTAGCACCCGGACAGGGGCACAAACAGGGCCTAGTGTGTTCAACTTGTTAGGCTTTTGGCTCCAACACCTTTCTAATGATCTGTATTCATCAGGGTACTATAGTTGGCATCCTGTCGACACTTGTTTAATGTTTGCTTTACTAAAAAAAAAAAAAAAAAAANAGGTGCTTGCTCAAATAGGAAGGCTTAGTAAGTAGCAGATGGTTTTTATAATATGATTTTCCAGAGTAGAAAAAAAAATGTGTGTGTGTGTGTGTGTATATATATATATATGGTTGTATGTATATGAATATATATGCATGTATATGTATGTATATATATCTCTCTTGAGATTATAGTTTGCATAACTGTAATCTGAAGAAACTGCTTTTAGTCTAAATGTCATTGATTACAAGACTTTTGAATAACAAAAAGATTGTTCAAGTCGAACTGGCAGCCCAGCTACTTGTAATGTTTGAAACAGTAAACTCTGTGCCATATTTTACATAGTAGGATACCAGTATGACTAGGTTAATTGGACACACGACTTGACAAAATTTGGTACATTTGGCCGTACTTAAGAGGGATTTCTTTTTCCTCACGTGTTGATTGAGTGCTCATCTTTTCAGTCTTTGCTTTTTTGTCTGGGTGAATATGTCCTTAAATACTGGATTCTATGGACATGTTTGTAATCACAGGTAAAACCCTAGGCCCACTTCTGAGGCTTACTTGTAACCAGCATAAACTAGGGTTCTTGAGTTTTGACTGTTAGACCATTTTCTTTAGGATCTGAGAAGACTATACTGGCTTAATGATCTTCCATAATCCATAACTAATATACCTAGGTATAGAATTGACTTGGATTCATAGATTTAGTATCTGAAAGAAATTTGGTTGTGTGTTAGAATTAAGAAATGAACCATGTAACCCTGAAAGGTAAGTTCTCTCAGCTCCCCACAAAAAGTACCCAGAGCATACATTACTCAGCCCAGCATTTTCTAAAACTTGTTGGTTAATTGATAAATATATAATGCTTTCAGATCTCATGTGCCTTATGTACAGAAAGGGCTCATGAAAATGTAGATGGCTTCTTCTGTATTCTCTTACTAGCTACAGGACCCCTCTATGTCCCTTAGTTCAGTTTCCTCATCTATAAAATGGGAATAGTTATGCCCAGCTCAAGGAGTTATGAAGATTTTCCAGATGAAGTATTTAAAACTCCTAGCATCACCTAACACTTAGTATGTATGTTAAACATTAACTATTGTTACCGTCCCGCATATTGAAAGAATGAGTTGGTTTCTCAAATGCCTATGGTGTTGTTGGAGCCTCAGGACATGTTCTATTAGTGAGGAGTTCTGTGGAGGTTTTCATTTATATTGTAACTTAAAGTGCAATTTGTAATTAGCCATTTTCAAAATGGAAGACGTGAAAAATTGGTCATCAGGCACAGAAAAGTTATTATTTTATAGAAGAGTTTTTGATTTTGCATTAAAGTGTAAGCGTTGAGTTTCAAATGGATTATTTGGAGTAAAAGTATGTGTCAGGTTATTTTAGTGATAAATAATGATAATACCTCTAAAGTGTTATTGAGCTGTTATGTTTTCAAGATCAAGTTTATGTACTTGCTATCCGTATTCACCCAGGGCAAGGAGCTATTGAACTTTTTATAGCGTTAGTAAGATTACATGAGTTATTTGAATTTGTTATGGCCGTAGATTGACTGCTGTTTTGTTGCTGCTTTGAATTCTTATTATTTATCAGTTCTTAAGTGTTTCTTTTCTGTGTAACAACATTCCAGACACACTGTTCCTTTCTCCTCCAGGAACTTTTGAAAATGTACTGGGTCTTCACACATAATGGTGTCCTTGGAGCGCGTACAGTGAGACAAATTTAAGGTTAGCTTGAAAACAGTTTTTTTATGGAGTCTTCTGACAGTAGTGTCTGGCCAGGGTTCAGGGAAGCTCTACCTGATGCTGAATACGAGCTGAAGTATATAATGTTGTGGCACGCCTCCCAGGTTATTGAATCCATACTATTGGTGCTCCTTTGAGGGACCTTACATGGCAGCAGCAGTAGAAAATTTTGTAAAATTGAAATAAGTTTTTAAAAATACTATGCATAAGACAAGAATCATTGAGTAACGAAAGATTCTCTAGTACTGGCACTTTAGAATACCTAATTATACCCATTTCAGTTAATGTTAAAGTTCTAATTCCTTAGAAATAAAGAAGTACTGAGAGTTGATAGCAGGTTTTGTGCGGTTTTTTCCATTCTTGAAAATGTTGTAATAAACACTTTAAGACTGATGGGTTTATATTATATTGTTGCTGCTTGGATTAGAAAATCTCTCTTTCATGGTCCATTATAAATGTGTTGAGTAGTGCGTATGTCAAAAGNGGAGCTATTGAACTTTTTATAGCGTTAGTAAGATTACATGAGTTATTTGAATTTGTTATGGCCGTAGATTGACTGCTGTTTTGTTGCTGCTTTGAATTCTTATTATTTATCAGTTCTTAAGTGTTTCTTTTCTGTGTAACAACATTCCAGACACACTGTTCCTTTCTCCTCCAGGAACTTTTGAAAATGTACTGGGTCTTCACACATAATGGTGTCCTTGGAG
The DNA here is from genome assembly GCA_006410615.1 of Neotragus moschatus. Lineage (NCBI taxonomy): Eukaryota > Metazoa > Chordata > Mammalia > Artiodactyla > Bovidae > Neotragus > Neotragus moschatus. Next base: position 143,550 of record SJYA01000382.1, read on the forward strand.
CGCGTACAGTGAGACAAATTTAAGGTTAGCTTGAAAACAGTTTTTTTATGGAGTCTTCTGACAGTAGTGTCTGGCCAGGGTTCAGGGAAGCTCTACCTGATGCTGAATACGAGCTGAAGTATATAATGTTGTGGCACGCCTCCCAGGTTATTGAATCCATACTATTGGTGCTCCTTTGAGGGACCTTACATGGCAGCAGCAGTAGAAAATTTTGTAAAATTGAAATAAGTTTTTAAAAATACTATGCATAAGACAAGAATCATTGAGTAACGAAAGATTCTCTAGTACTGGCACTTTAGAATACCTAATTATACCCATTTCAGTTAATGTTAAAGTTCTAATTCCTCAGAAATAAAGAAGTACTGAGAGTTGATAGCAGGTTTTGTGGGGTTTTTTCCATTCTTGAAAATGTTGTAATAAACACTTTAAGACTGATGGGTTTATATTATATTGTTGCTGCTTGGATTAGAAAATCTCTCTTTCATGGTCCATTATAAATGTGTTGAGTAGTGCGTATGTCAAAAGAGGTGTGGTTACAAATGGTAGCGAACTTTTCAGATAGCGCTTGCTGCTCCAAACCACAGAATCAGTACACTGTTTAGTCATATCTACATACAATGATGATACCTTACTGCTTATCACTTAAGATGAATAAACTATGATGGTTATCATAAAGAGAAGGGAGCATGTCCATTCTTCTCAGAATAAAAGTCTTTTTCTAAAAATGTAAAATCTTCTACTTGATCCATGTGAATTCTGATAATGTTTACTAATATTATAGACATGGGCAAAGAAATAATAAAATCAAACAATTTTATTAAGTTAACTTTGCTTTCCAAATAAGTATATGTTGTTATATAATGAAACAGATTTGCTTATACTTGGTAAGCATGTGTATTTTTTTCAGGATTTATTTCAATTAGTTATTGACTGATGGTTGAACTAAGAGATGAGTTATTAATCCTGGCTCAAAACTAGTTCTCTACCTTATTTCCCCAAAATTTGTTTTTTTGTTCCCAGATTTTATTCTTTATTATTTTGCCTCTTCTTTCTTCCATAGTTAACACATACTTATCAAGTTAAAATTTTTTTGTATGAGTTTTGCAAGCCTACACTTGATAATCTTTGTTATTCTCTCTTGCCCTCTGAATTGTAGATTAGTGACTTTTTTCTTAATTTCTACCCATAAGCTCCTTTCTCCAAGCAAATTGAGAGGTTTTTGTTCCTCCTCTTTTCATAAATAGTAGCTCATATAACAAGTTTAAATGATTGTTCTTATAAGCCTACTTGACTAATGTTTTCATCCACAACTCCCTAAAACTACTTTCTCTCCAAAAGAAATTAAATGTGGAGCATAAACTCCATTTTTTTAAATTCTTGACATTTTTTCTTAAAAGTCAATAATTTGATATTATTTGATATTGTCTTAAGAGTTTAAAGACTATAATTTGACTTTTGCCAACTTTAGTTTAATCAGTAACAGAGGTAAATTACTTTTGTGGACTAGTTGTGCAGTTCACATCACTAACCTGCCTTCTACATGAAACAAGTTCCATGCTAGCATAAAATAACATGTTATAGTCTGAGTTAGAGGTTTAACTATCTGCAGATTTACTTTGTTGTCTTGGCTCTCACTGAGGAGGGAAGCTGTGGGATTTAATTTTTTTTTTTTTTTAAGGTTTAATGTTGGGGGGTGGAATCTGTGTGTGTGTGGTGTATATACACAAAGCTGCATTTTAAATAAGCATAAAGCCTTCATGTTAAAAGTCCTGTTGAGTAAAAACAAGTATCTTTTTTACTGGAAACAACCCAGACACCCTTAAGTGAGTGAACGGTTAAACAACCAGTGCTGACTACACCATGGAATGCTATGCAACAATAAAAAGGAACAAACTGTTGTACACAGCATCTTGGATATATCTTAAAGGAATTATGCCAGATGAAAAATTAATCTTGAAATGGAACTACCATGTGTTTCCATATATATGTGTGTGTGTGTGTGTGTGTGTGTGTGTGTGTGTAGCATTTTCAAAGTGACAAATTAAAAGGAAGATGGGTTGGCAATTGCCAAGCATTGCTGGGTGGGAGGAGCAGAGTGATTGTGATTGTAAAGGGTTAACATGAGAGATCTTTGTGGTAATTGAACAGCTCTGTACTTTGATTGTGGTGGTGGTTATATAAATCTATATACATGTGATGAAATTACATAAAAACACACAGTATGTGTATAATCGTTAAAATCTGAATCAAATTGTGGATTATATCTGTGCCAATCTCTGGTTTTGATATTGAACTACATTTATACAGTCATTTCTTGGTATCCACTGGGGATTGGTTCTGGGACTGCTTTTGAATGCCAAAATTCACAGATGCTCAAGTCCCTTGTATTAAATGGAATAGTATTTGCATATAAACCTACATATATACTCCCATATACTTTAATCCACCTCTAAGTTACTTATAATATCAAATACTTTGTAAGTTGTTGTAAATACAATACAAATGTTATATAAATAGTTGCCAGTGCTTGTCAAGTTCAGTTTTGCCTTTGGAACTTTCTGAAATTATTTTCCTGAATGTTTTCTGTGTGAGGTTGGTTAGATCCAGAGATATGAAACATGTGGATAAGGAGGGCCAATTGTATAATGTTATCATTGGGGAAAACTGGATGAAGAAGAGTACATGGCTGGTTGCTGTACTATTTTTTTTTTTACAACTGAAGTTATCACTTTAAAATTATTAAGTCAATTACAAAGAATATCCAGTACTTACATATGTGTCCCTGTATAGTTTGGGGGGCAGAAGCATCTGTTTTTTAAAAATTATTCTCTGCAAAATACCAATTCATATATTTCTTATTGTTCATTTGTTTTATTTATACTTTCTTATTCACATGCATCTGCACACAGTGGAAATACTTCTACATTAGACATATCCAACGTGCAGTTTCTGTTTTCATTTTATATGCTTTGTTTTCCCTAAATGCTAGTTCATTCTTCTTTTTAAATTTTTTATTTTTTTAAGCTGTGCTTTGTGGCATGAAGGATCTTAGCCCCCACACTAAGATGAGTGGAATTGACTAAGGGATTGACCCTTGCCTCCTGCATTGGGAGCATGGAGTCTTTTAAAATTTTATTTCTTTCCTTATGGCTGTGCTGGGTCTTGCTGTGCGCTGGCTTTCTCTAGTTGCGGTAGGCAGGGGCTGCTGTCTGTTGTAGTGCACAGGCTTCTCAATGCTGGGGCTGCTCTTGTTGTGGAGCACAGGCTCCAGGTGCGTGGGTTCAGTAGTTGTGGTGCAAAGACTTAGTTGCTCCACCACATGTGAGATCTTTCTGGAACAGGGATCAAATCCTTGTTCCCCTGTATTGGTAGGCAGATTCTTGACCACCAGGAAAGTCCCTATTCTTCTTTTTTTCAGGCTTGCTGCACTTTCTCTTTCCAACCCTGCTTCATATAAACTGAAAGGAATCTGATATTGGTCATCTATATTATTTTGTTCATTTTCCAATTGTTATAAAAGAATTTTGGTTTTGTCAAGAGAGGCTGTACATTCATTATTCAGCTAGATAGTGGCATTTTAAGCTGTTGAAATCTGTAAAACAAGAGATTTTGTTCCCTGTAAAGACAACAAATGAGATATAATTTGAGGGAAGAAAGTTGTATTTAGTTATATTGTGTTTATTGTGTGACCATAAACCTTTTAGTACAAAAGTATTAAATGTTTTAAAGCAGTGCAGGAGGAATGTGAGGAGGTCAAAAATAAAAGTCATAGATCACCAACTTGGAGAGGATACACTTTGTGTGATATGCATGATCCTGACCCATTTTGAGTTAATTGTTGTGTATGGTGTGAGGAAGAGATCCAAATGCATTCTTCTACATGTGGATATCTTTTTTTTTTTTGGTCTCAGCATTATTTGTTGTTCTTTCCCCATTGAATTGTCTTAACACATTTGTTGACCATAAATGTAGGAGATTTGTTCTCATTTCTATTCGAAATTGGAACATGTGAGTCCTCTGTTATTCTTTTCGAGGATTGCTTTGGCTGTTCTGAATGCTGATCACTTTCTTTGAAGAAACCACCTTGATTTTGATAAGATTGTATCAAATAGGTCAATTTGGGGAGTACTGTCATTTTAACAATATTGAGAGGATTTCTTTAATATTTAGTGATTCATTTTAAAAGGCTAATAAGTTTATTGCTTATAACATAAGTAGAGTTGAACCTCCATATCTGCTGGTCTGCATACATAGGTCAGCCAGCAGTGGATTGAAAAACTGTTAAAAAAAAAAAACCCAGAAAGTTCCAAAAACAAAATAGTTTGCCATGTTTGGGTGACTAGCATTTATATTATATTTATGATGGTTTACATAGTATTTGCTTTGCATTAGATATTGTAAGCTAGAGACGATTTCAAGTTTACGGAAGGATGCGCAAAGGTTATATGCAAATACTGTGCCATTATATATGAGGGACTTGAGCATCTGTAGATTTGGGAACCAGGAGAGTGACCTTGGAACAAATACCCCATGGATATTGGGAGACAGCTGTAATGTATTTTGTTAAAAATATATTTTCAAAATAAAAATGAGAAGAAAGGCATTGTTGTACTTTTTTGCAAAACTCCATAACGTATGGCTTATAAGAAAATTCTATTCTCACATCTATTTCTCCAGTCACTCTGACATTATATGTGATTTTGATAGATGTATAAGACAATTTGGCCTCATACAGATATGTAGAGGAAAGGGGAAGGATCTCATGAACGCTTTGAGAGCATCTTGATCTGCAGTGGTCATTGACCCACACTTTAAGAATAGCTTGTCCAGTGGAAAGAAGTATCTTTGGAGACTCAGAAACTTGGTTGAAAATCACCAGTCTGCCACTTAACAGCTCGTGTAGTTTTTGAGCAAGTTACTTAGCCTCTCAGTTTTCCTTCGCCATTTTTTTTTTTCCCTTCACCTTTTAAATGAGGGTTTTTACAAGGAGGAAACATGATCATGCCTGTAAATTTGTGTGTGTGTTAGTTGCTCTGCAACTCCATGGACTGCAGCTCACCAATCTCCTTTGTCCATGGGGATTCTCCAGGCAAAAATTCGGCCCCCCTCTCAGGGGATCTTCCCAACCCAGGGATCTAACCCAGGTTTCCCACATTGCAGGAGGATTCTTTACCATCTGAGCCACCAGGGAAGCCTAACTTTTGGGTGTATAAAAACCACCAAAGGCTTGAGGCTTGTCTTTTTTCATTTATATTTGTCAACCTCTGTTAAAAGGATTGGCTCAGAGGGTAAAGTGTCTGCCTGCAGTGTGGGAGACCTGGGTTCGATCCCTGGGTCGGGAAGATTCCCTGCAGAAGGAAATGGCAACCCACTTCAGTATTCTTGCCTGGAGAATCCCATGGACGGAGGAGCCTGGTAGGCTACAGTCTAGGGGGTCGCAAAGAGTCGGACAGGACTGAGCGACTTCACTTTCTTTCTCTTTCTTTTCCCAGGTGGCTCTGGTAAATAATCCGCCTGTCAATGCAGGGTACGCAGGAAACGCTGGGTGGGGAAGAACCCCTGGAGTAGGAAATGGCAACCTGCTGCAGTATTCTTGCCTGAAAAATTCCACAGACAGAGGAGCCTGGAGGGTTATAGTCCATGGGGTTGCAAAGAGTTGAACATGACTGAATGAGCACACTCATACACGCACATTATATAGGATTGGCTAATTTTTTTTCCCACTGAAAGTGTACATACCATAGCATGGTAACTTTCATGTAAATTTGGTTCATTGTAATAATAGTATTTATTTTAAAAGCTGACCTTTGTTCACATAATTTTCTACTTAGCTACAGATTACAGTAGCAAACAAATAAGGATGAGAAAGGGCCAACAAAAATAAAGAAATTATTCAGAAATCGGGATAAACTGATGTCTCCTTTAAGGCAGTTTGTTACCTTACTGCACTCCTGCTGTTAACTTTTGCAAGACGGAAGGAAGTTGCAAAAATTCTGCCTTAGAGAATGGTTCTTTAGCTTGTATTTTCCCAGTAAAAATTGATTAGGTTAAAATATAAATGATTTCAAATCCTTAGTGATTGTGTAAATACTGAACCAAATAGTCCAGTCGACGTTGCTGCAGTTTTTTTGTTTTTTTTTTTTCCAACAAAGCAGGTTGAAAAACAGAATGAGATGTGGGGTCCAATTTGGACATGGTGGTCAGAAGGCCTCTTGACATAACTGATGATGTGAGGGAAGAACATTCTGAGTAGGAGGAACAGAAAGGACAAGGGCCATGGCATGGGGGCATACTTGGGTGGAGATGAAAATTACACTTGTATACTGAAGTTCAACAGTGTTCTCTCAAATTCAGGATTTAAAGGAACAAGAACATTGGAACACTTTGAATTGTGGCTCTGGGGCTGTCATCTATGCGTATTTATTAGCTAAGTGAATCTTTTCCTCTGTAGATCCTCTTAATTCCAAATGTACTGAATTTTAAGGGACATTTTAAAAGCCTAAACCCAAGTCTTTAATCTGTACTTGTTAAAGGTTTCTTGTCTTTTCAGTGTTAAACCAAGAGATCTGGTAGTTTTTCTTAGAATTACCTGTATTTACATACTGTGTGAGCCAGCTCAGTTGCTACGTTGTGTCCAACTCTTTTGAGACCCTATGGACTGTAGCCTACCAGGCTCTTCTGTCCATGGAATTTACCAGGCAAGAATACTGGAGTGGGTTGCCATTTCCACCTCCAGGAGATTTTTCTAGCCCAGGGATTGAACCCATGGGTCCTATTTGGCCAGCAGATTCTTTACCACTGAGCCACCTGGGAAGCCCCACAAGATAAATTGTTCTCTTGGAATGGTGAGAAGTCATCTGGTCCAACCTTAGTAGTTCTCAAGGACTGGTCCAGTTACCTAGATAGCTTTTCATAGTTAGCTGCTTTTCCTTACTTTCTTCTTTCAAAGGATATTAGAATGGGGGAGATAGCCGACTCATGCCTTTTTGAGCAGGCTTTTGTGGGGAACTTACATGAGAGGGAAATCAAGCAGATAGTGATTTAGCCTTTGCTTGAACTATTCTAATGACAGAAGTGCATTCGCAAGGGACTCACCTCTTCTGCATATAATGTATGTGTATAGGGGGTGGTATAGGGAAGGAAGGCATAGTCAAAGGAGAGGAGATTCAACTGGTCCCAAACACAACTGAAAAGTTACCGTAAAGGTGTCTCAGTATCAATGTCACCAGTCACCTCTCCCCATCCCTCACATCCCCAGAGAGTAAAAATGTTGCCAAGGATGAGAGACTTCTTCGCTCAGGTGTAATACCCTCTTGTTTGGCCCTGTTGTCTAAAATGAGGGAAATGGTGGCGCACTAATCCTACAGATGTCCTTAGTAGGTACTTTGCTCCTTTGTATTCCCCCTGGCTGTTTAGCACATCCTTAGACTTGCTGGGTTATAGTCGTTGTTTTTGATGGAGGAGCTCTAGCTAGTCCTCAGAGCTCATTAGATCTTGTCAAAGAACCAGGCACCTAGACCATGATGGTGTCTTTATGATGTTAGGTTTTGTTTTATTCAAGGTGGTATGATCACAGGAAATGAAAGTCTTAGAGACAGTTTTTAAATCTATTTTTAGAACATTCTGGTAACAGTCAAGTCGATTTGAGAAAAATGATGCTCAGATTTAAGTGTTTTTACACAGGTAATATTGCCAACATTTGTTCAAATCAAAAACATTTCATGTCTATTCAGTACACTCAACAGATTGTAAACTTGTTAAACTTTAAAAGAATCAAAACAATGTAAACATGAAAAAACTCAAACAGGAAAGTGGATCTGTAATTGATTATCATGCCTTTGTCTACTGTTATCAGAATTGATGAGTCCCTTGAAGACAGTTCAGTTCAGTTCAGTTCAGTCACTCAGTCGTGTCCAACTCTTCGCGACTCCATGAACCGCAGCACGCCAGGCCTCCCTGCCCATCACCAACTCCCAGAGTTCACACAAACTCATGTCCATTGAGTCGGTGACGCCATCCAACCATCTCATCCTCTGTCGTCCCCTTCTCCTCCTGCCTTCAATCTTTCCCAGAATCAGGGTCTTTTCAAATGAGTTGGCTCTTCACATCAGGTGGCCAAAGTATTGGAATTTTAACTTCAACATCAGTCCTTCCAATGAACACCCAGGACTGATCTCCTTTAGGATGGATTGATTGGATCTCCTTGCAGTCCAAGGGACTCTCAAGAGTCTTCTCCAACACCACAGTTCAAAAGCACCAATTCTTCTGGGCTCAGCTTTCTTTAAGATAGTCCAACTNAGCATGAGTCCTTCCAATGAACACCCAGGACTGATCTCCTTTAGGATGGATTGATTGGATCTCCTTGCAGTCCAAGGGACTCTCAAGAGTCTTCTCCAACACCACAGTTCAAAAGCACCAATTCTTCTGGGCTCAGCTTTCTTTAAGATAGTCCAACTCTCACATCCATACATGACTACTGGAAAAAAACATAGCCTTGATTAGACAGACTTTTGTTGGTAAAGTAATGTCTCTACTTTTTAATATGCTGTCTAGGTTTGTCATAACTTTCCTTCCAAGGAGTAAGCATCTTTTAATTTCATGGCTGCAGTCACCATCTGCAGTGATTTTTGGAGCCCAAAGAACTAAAGTCAGCCACTGTTTCCACAAGTAGAATGTTACAAAAGTCAAATAGCTTTTTTAAAAATTTCCATCTATTTGTCAGTATCATGCAAGTTTGTTTTGTTACACATTAAAAGCATGGATTTCCTTAAAAATTTTTTTTCCAGTTTTCCTGAGGTTTCTAATTTTCCTTTTTTTCTGATGAACAAATAATAATGTACCATCAATATATCCTCAGTGTTATTCAATGTCTGTTTCATGGAGGCCTCTCTCAGATTTTTTTCTTGAATTCTGTGTCCTGCTCTCAGCCTGGGACTTGCCTTCACTGCCTTCCTGGCTTGAATCAACTGCTTGCTGGATTCTGTAGGTCCTTCCTCTTTCTTGATTTTCACACTCATCTTACTAGACAGTAGCCTGAAGTGTTTTCTCAAGAAAGATTGCTTATGAAGTAAAGCTGTCTAGCTCTTATACGCCTGAAGTCTCTATCCTGCCATCATACCTGATTGGTAGTATAGAATGAGAAGTTCAAAGTCATTTCTCTCTTGTACTTAGACATATCGCTAGTGTCTTCTAAGCATACAAAAAAAAATTTTTTTTCTAAGCATACAAAAATTTGATGGATGACTCAATAACTACAGTTATTAACATTTCATTCCTTTATTTTTATCTAGTATCAATCTATCTTATTTTTTGATGCATTTCAGAATACATTGCAAGGATCAGTATACTTCAGTCCTGAACACTTTGGCATGCATATGTGTAACTAGAGTTCAGTGTTCAGTTCTCTCTTTTTCTTTTTTGACCGCCATGCTTTTATGAGTGTTAATTTTCTTGTTAGTGAATGCTAATTTTGAAATTTAATTCATTATAAAAGCGTAAAATGGTTTTTTAGCATAATATTCAAGCTCTATTTTACATATGAAAATTGTTCTGTTGTGTTTACCTTACTACTAAAATTTAAAACCCAGTGATAAAACAGGTGAGTTTAAAAGGATTGACATAAATGTTAAATGACGCTTATATCTACTTTACTTGAATCTAATACTGATAATTTTAGAAAGGGCTTATTTATCTTTGCTCATGTCATTTTTTTTTGTTTTGGTGTATGTGGCATTTGTCAGTAAGCTTGCAGAAATGCTAGTAAGGGATAATTGATGTTCTTATTACACTCAGATCACAGAAAGGGCTAGTAATTGAATTACTTTTGTCCTTAAAGACATATCTTTGAGAAGCTCATAATTTATCGGGAATCCACCTGAATCAAAATTTCCACATTGTAAATGGCTGCTGCTTCCATTCCTTTTTCTCCTTATCCTACTTGTCCTTCTCTTCTTTCCCCTAGTCTTTGGACAGGTTAAAGAGAGATAGGATTAATGGAACTATGATAAAGTAGGAACAGTGATGTTCGGTGGTCTTTTCCAAGGATTATGTGAGATTTACACCTTCTAAATGCAAAATAGAGAACCAAATGAAAGTTGGTGGTCAGATAACCATTAATTGAATTGCTTTTACATATCCTATTGTAAAATTGGAATACATGCATTTTTGTCCTGCCCTCATTTCTCTTAAACTTTTCATCTGGCATCCTATATTTCAGACATACAAAATTATTTACCCAAAATTAACATAATCAATTAATGGCCCAGCCAGGACTCTATACTGCAAGTTCAGCTTTATGCTGTATCAAGTATAAAGGAATTAATAGGTCAATTAACATGCCTATTTTTTAGCCCCAGGATATTATAAGGGCGTTTATTGGTGAAGATTTCAAAATAGATAGCTAGCTTGTCTGAATTATTACTGTTAAACTCCATACTTTGTTCTTCTAGACTTTGTGTTACTCCTAGAATTGCCAGTTGCGTAAAACTACTTACTTACATACTTAGAAGACCTTCTGCCTTGACTCAAATGCTAGTATTGTAACTGGCACTTGAAAATATTTTTTTCCAGTTTTCCTGAGGTTTCTAATTTTCCTTTTTTTCTGATGAACAAATAATAATGTACCATCAATATATCCTCAGTGTTATTCAATGTCTGTTTCATGGAGGCCTCTCAGATTTTTTCTTGAATTCTGTGTCCTGCTCTCAGCCTGGGACTTGCCTTCACTACCTTCCTGGCTTGAATCAACTGTTTGCTGGATCCTGTAGGTCCTTCCTCTTTCTTGATTTTCACACTCATTTTACTAGACAGTAGCCTGAAGTGTTTTCTCAAGAAAGACTGCTTATGAAGTAAAGCTGTCTAGCCCTAATATGCCTGGAGCTCTATCCTACCATCGTACCTGATTGGTAGTATAGAATGTGAAGTTACTTATTATATTGTAATTTTGTGTTATATTGTAAGTGACCCTGAGCTACTCAGAGTATGCTAATTACAAACTGAAATGTTTGTATAAGTTGTCCATGTAATAACAAAAATAATTTTATTTAGGAAAGAGGCTTTTTATTTAGGAAAGAGGCAAGAGTTTTTCCTTTCAGCATTAGATGAGATTTAATGGTAAGGAAATAGACCCTATAATAAATATGAAAGTGTACCTGCATCTCTTTTTAACTTGATAACTTGTTCTAACCCAAAATTTTCATTCTTCACACAGTAGACAGTGAGTCATAGTTAAGTAATGTCCTACTTATTTTGTAAACCAGGATGTATTTCTTAAATAAAGTAAGTTTTGTGAAGTAGAATATTTTCTTTTCTTTTTTTTAATATTTGATTAAAAAATTTTTTTTTAATCTTTAATTTTTATTTTTTTGTTTGTTTTGCTTTACAATACTGTAAGTAGTATATTTTCAGAAGTAGAATATTTTCATAGCTACTTTGTTGTTAACATTGCTTGGTATTCGTTCCATGAGTAATTTTCTTTGTTATCTAGGTTATTTTTGTTCATACCTGAAATAGTCTTTCTGAACTAAAATTTAGCCTAGCTGGAGGAAATTCAGTATATGTCATATTGAAGTGAAGTATTAACATTTGTCATCTTTAGGATCACAGCAACTATGTTCTGACAATAGCCAGACATCAGTGATTTGCGTGAATTTTCCACTAATCTAGGTTAGCAATAATATTTACAAATCATTACCATGATAGGAGGAGTAGGTAAGAATTGAGATGAACAGCATTTGCAGAAATTGAAGCTTGAGGAACATCAGAATATGGCTCTACAGGTGTATTATGATCCTAAAGGTAATGAGTTTGACTTGGCTTTCATGAGCCGGACTTTGAATTCAGGTCAGTCAGATGCTTCTGATGAAGCAGTGTTAGCAAATTTATACAAAAAGATTTGAAAATGTGGTGTGGGCTCTTTAAACAGTTAATATAAAAACTGGCACATGAATTACATTGAAATTTATTGGCCAATGTTGACTTTTTTATGGTGATATTTTAAAGTAGCTTTATTGATATACAGTTCATAAACTGTAAAATCCACTGAGTTGAAATTTACAGTTCATTGAGTTTTAGTGTATTCAGAAAGTTATGCAACTATCACCATAATCTAGTTTTAGAACATTATCATCACTTCATAAAGAAACCCCATATCCATTAGCAATCATTCTCCATGTTCTTTTCCTCTTCCCCCAGCCCCAGACAACCATTAATCTATTTTCCATCTCTGTAGATTTGCCTCTTCTGGAAATTTCATATACATGAAATAATACAGTATGTCATTTTTTTGTGACTGTCTTTCACTTAAGAATAAAGTTTTTAAGGTCCATCCATGTTGAAGCAAGAATCAGTATTTTGTTCCTTTTTGTGGCTGAATAATGTGCCACAGTATGAGTAATACCACATTTTTTTTTTATCAGTTTGTCAGTTAAGGGCCATTTGAGATGTTTCTACTACGGGGCAATTATACATAACACTGCTGTAAAAATTCTTGTACAAGTGTTTGTGTTCAGTTCAGGTCAGTCGCTCAGTTGTGTCCGACTATTTGCGACCCCATGAATCACAGCACACCAGGCCTCCCTGTCCATCACCAACACCCGGAGTTCACTCAGACTCACGCCCATCGAGTCAGTGATGCCATCCAGCCATCTCGTCCTCGGTCGTCCCCTTCTCCTGCCCCCAATCCCTTCCAGCANGAATACTGAAGTGGTTTGCCATTCCCTTCTCCAGTGGACCACATTCTTTCAGACTTCTCCACCACGACCTGCCCATCTTGGGTTGCCCAGTGGGCATGGTTTAGTTCCATTGAGTTTGACAAGGGTGTGGTCCTAGTGTGATTAGATTGACTAGTTTTCAGTGAGTATGGTTTCAGCGTGCCTGCCCTCTGATGCCCTCTTGCAACACCTACCATCTTGTGTTTCTCTTACCTTGGGCAAGTATCTCTTCACAGCTGCTCCAGCAAAGTGCAGCCACTGCTCCTTACCTTGGATGAGGGTATCTCCCCACTACCGCCCTTCTTGACCTTCAACGTGGGACAGCTCTTTTAGGCCTTCCTACACCTGCGGCCCCTAGCCTCGGGCACTGCCTCTGGTCTCAGGCGTAGGGTGGCTCCTCCCGGCTGCCGCCCCTGGGCTCAGATGCAGGGGTGGCTCCCCCCATCTCTTGCCCCTGGTCCCAGTGGCGGGGTGGTTCCTCCCGGCCCCTGCTGCCCCTCGTTCCGGACACGAGGTGGCTCCCCCCTGCCGCCGCCTCTGACCTCAAACGTGGGGTGGCTCTCCGCTGCCGCCGCCTCTGACCTCGAACGCTTGATGGCTCCTCGCTGCCGCCTGCGCCTAAGTGCGCCGCTCGCGGCTGCCGCCTGCGCCTAAGCGCGCCGCTCGCGGCTGCCGCCTGCGCCTAAGTGCGCCGCTCGCGGCTGCCGCCTGCGCCTAAGTGCGCCGCTCGCGGCTGCCGCCTGCGCCTGTTTGTGTAGACATATGTTTTCATTTCCCTTGGGTGTGTGCATACCAGTGGAATTACTGGGTTAGATAGTAACTTTTCAACCATTTGAGGAACTGATCAACTGTTTTCCAAAGTAGCTGTAGCATTTTGTGTTCCCAGCAGCAATATAAAAGGATTTCTATCTTTTCCACATGCTCAGCAGTTCTTACTGTTGTCTTTTCGATGATAGCCATCCTAGTGGATGTGAAGTAGATTTTTCATTGTGTTTTAGATTGGCATTTCCCTAAGGGTTAAAGGTGTTGAGAATCTTCTCATGTGCTTATTACATGCTTGAATTCTGCGTAAACTTTGACATCTGAACGTTTGTGTAGCTCTTTTGTGCTCTACTGTTCATGAGTATTTAGGCTCCATGTTCCATGTGAAATACCAGTGTGTGTACAGACACATTGAAGGCTTAGCTCTAAGGCATATTGGAGGATTGGAATGATGCTGATTCTTGAGTGTTTTCCAAACTTAACTGATGAATAGGTAGTTACCAGTTTGCCTGGGACAGTCCCAGTTTATGCCTGTTGTCTGGCTTAATTGTAAAAGTGCCATCTTTCATTCTGAAGTATGCCCTGTCTTGGACAATAAATTGTATGGCCAACCTACTTACAGTTACCTTAGAGTGTTTTGGAGTGGGTAGCCATTCCCTTCTCCAGAGAATCTTCTGACCCAAGGATCAAACCTGGATCTCCTGCATTGCAGGCATATTCTTTACTATCTGAGCCTCCAGGGAAGCCCAAATATACACTTCCTATCTACTAAGTTAGAATCTCCATAAAGGGGGCCTGGAAATATGTTTTTGGCAATTTCAAGGTCAAGCACAATTGTATTCTATTATTCTAGCACAGTGCTTGTGTTGCTCTATGACCCCTAGCCCATTATCTTTATTTTAGTGAGACAGTGAGTCCCAAGTTAAAGTTCAAGAGAAATAATCTAATCTGATAGCCTACTACCACCCATGTATTTAAAGTGGTGATAGGGGAGGAGTATTAACATACACATTGGACTGTCTTGTAGGGGCAGGAGAGTATAGGACAGTAAGTAAAGTGAAATAATTTACTGGAAGTAGAGTGAAATCAGGACTGAGCTCCAGCAAGAGGCAATGAGCAAGGCTCAGCTTCTCAATAGTATTTTCCTTTGAGTTCATTTCAGTTGCTCAGTTGTGAATGGCTCTTTGTGACCCCATGAACCACAGCACGACAGGCNGCAGGAGAGTATAGGACAGTAAGTAAAGTGAAATAATTTACTGGAAGTAGAGTGAAATCAGGACTGAGCTCCAGCAAGAGGCAATGAGCAAGGCTCAGCTTCTCAATAGTATTTTCCTTTGAGTTCATTTCAGTTGCTCAGTTGTGAATGGCTCTTTGTGACCCCGTGAACCACAGCACGACAGGCCTCCCTGTCCATCACCAACTCTCAGAGTCCACCCAAACCCATGTCCATTGAATCGGTGATGCCATCCAACCATCTCATCCTCTGTCATCCCCTTCTCTTCCTGCCCTCAGTCTTTCCCAGCATCAGGGTCTTTTCAAATGAGTCAGCTCTTCACATCAGGTTGCCAAAGTATTGGAGTTTCAGCTTCAGCATCAGTCCTTCCAGCACTCCGGGCTGATCTCCTTTAGGATGGACTGGTTGATCTCCTTGCAGTCCAAGGGACTCTCAAGAGTCTTCTCCAACACCACAGTTCAAAAGCATCAATTCTTCGGCACTCGGCTTTCTTTATAGTCCAACGCTCACATCCATACATGACCGCTGGAAAAACCATAGCCTTGACTAGACGGACCTTTGTTGGCAAAATAATGTCTCTACTTTTCAATATGCTATCTAGGTTTGTCATAACTTTCCTTCCAAGGAGTAAGCATCTTTAAATCTCATGGTTGCAGTCACCATCTGCAGTGATTTTGGAGCCTAGGAAAATAAAGTTAGCCACTGTTTCCAATGTTTCCCCATCTATTTCCCATGAAGTGATGGGACCAGATGTCATTATCTTCATTTTCTGAATGTTGAGCTTTAAGCCAACTTTTTCACTCTCCTCTTTCACTTTCATCAAGAGACTCTTTAGTTCTTCTTCACTTTCTGCCAAAAGGGTGGTATCATCTGCCTATCTGAGGTTATTGATATTTCTCCAGGCAGTCTTGATTCCAGCTTGTGCTTCTTCCAGCCAAGCATTTCTCATGATGGTCTCTGCATAGAAGTTAAATAATCAGGGTGACAGTATACAGCCTTGACGTACTCCTTTTCCTATTTGGAACCAGTCTGTTGTTCCATGTTCAGTTCTAACTGTTGCTTCCTGACCTGAATACAGGTTTCTCAAGAGGCAAACCTGGTGGTGGTCTGGTATTCCCCTGTCTTGCAGAATTTTCCACAGTTTATTGTGATCCACCCAGTCAAAGGCTTTGGCATAATTAGCAGTTAGATGAGAGTAAGAGAATTCACGAAGTTGTTCTTCATGGCTGAGAACTAACAGCAAGAATTAATGGGGATAGAGGGAGGCAGAAAAAGTACTTTCAGACTTTGAGGCCATCGTGTTAGAGGGAAGATAGAACGTGATACTGTTGGTTTTATTTATTTATTTGCGTGTCAGTGAGATTTGATAATATTTGCACATAAGGTTGTTTGTAAGCTAGGCACTTCTAAGATATCTACATAACAGGTGACAGAGATGGCCCTCTCTTAAATATTTATTTAAGATAAATATTTTTTGTTAACTGTATAGTATTTGTCTTCAAGATGAGAGTGAACACATTTGACTCAAAGCACATTCACCTTAAGAATAGGCTTCCCTGGTAGCTCAGCAGGTAAAGAATCCACCTGCAATGCAGGAGACCCCAGTTGGATTCCTGGGTCAGGAACATCCGCTTTAGAAGGGATAGGCTACTCATTCCAGTATTCTTAGGCTTCTCTAGTGGCTCTGCTGGTAAAGAATCCTCCTGCAGTGCAGGAGACCTGGGTTCAATCACTGGTTTGGGAAGATCCCTTGGAGAAGGGGAAGGCTACCCACTCCAGTATTCTGGCCAGGAGAATTCCATGGACTGTATAGTCCTTAGGATTGCAAAGAGTCAGACACGACTCAGCAACTTTCACTTTCAGCTTAATATCNCCAGTCTGTTGTTCCATGTTCAGTTCTAACTGTTGCTTCCTGACCTGAATACAGGTTTCTCAAGAGGCAAACCTGGTGGTGGTCTGGTATTCCCCTGTCTTGCAGAATTTTCCACAGTTTATTGTGATCCACCCAGTCAAAGGCTTTGGCATAATTAGCAGTTAGATGAGAGTAAGAGAATTCACGAAGTTGTTCTTCATGGCTGAGAACTAACAGCAAGAATTAATGGGGATAGAGGGAGGCAGAAAAAGTACTTTCAGACTTTGAGGCCATCGTGTTAGAGGGAAGATAGAACGTGATACTGTTGGTTTTATTTATTTATTTGCGTGTCAGTGAGATTTGATAATATTTGCACATAAGGTTGTTTGTAAGCTAGGCACTTCTAAGATATCTACATAACAGGTGACAGAGATGGCCCTCTCTTAAATATTTATTTAAGATAAATATTTTTTGTTAACTGTATAGTATTTGTCTTCAAGATGAGAGTGAACACATTTGACTCAAAGCACATTCACCTTAAGAATAGGCTTCCCTGGTAGCTCAGCAGGTAAAGAATCCACCTGCAATGCAGGAGACCCCAGTTGGATTCCTGGGTCAGGAACATCCGCTTTAGAAGGGATAGGCTACTCATTCCAGTATTCTTAGGCTTCTCTAGTGGCTCTGCTGGTAAAGAATCCTCCTGCAATGCAGGAGACCTGGGTTCAATCACTGGTTTGGGAAGATCCCTTGGAGAAGGGGAAGGCTACCCACTCCAGTATTCTGGCCAGGAGAATTCCATGGACTGTATAGTCCTTAGGATTGCAAAGAGTCAGACACGACTCAGCAACTTTCACTTTCAGCTTAATATCTCTGCCACCTGCCCCCCATTTTTTTAGGGGGCGAGTCTCAAAGGATCTTTAGAGATTATAAATGTAGAGTGAGGTAAAATGAAAAGAGTACTTTCCTATTTTCATCTCATTGTTTGCTTTCTTAATTCAGGTATACAAATGAAAAAACTGTGCTTAAAATACGGAGAAATACACATAAACAGTTCAAGCCAAATTCATAACTCTAAGAGGTGGTATAAAAATCTAATAATACACTTATTTTCAATCTAATAAATCATTACAAATCCATTTGATAAGTTTGTTTAAAAAAAAGAAAACCACCCCAGCAGGGTGGTTTCCCATTTGTTCTCCCATGCACTGTATGTATATATATTTGGAGGGGGGGATGTTATTTTCGTATCAGTTATTGCTTACACCTTGTATAATGTGTAATTCACCACGCACTCAACCCTCACCTTCTCTGCTAACTGCTGTCTCCCTACACCCGGTCAGAGACCCTGCTCCAGTTTAAAATTACCTTTATCAGCTTGATTATAATACCTTGTATGCAGTTGAACTTTATAAATGTTTGTATCAATAGATTTAAATACAGTTAGGTATCTTAAATTGATTTGAGATAATTAAACTTACAGCACAAGAAAAATTATTTAGAGAAAGATTTAGAAAAATAAGCTATCTTTTCAAAAAAATTCAGATATATTCTACTTCAAGTTAAAATTCTATCAAAACTTTGACTTGAATAAAATTTCTTTCCTTTATGTCTCAGATGAGAATTGATTACAGTCTGATAGCTAAGAGATAACTTCATGAAATGAACTGATGACTCAATCCTGATGTCTGTGTCCCAGTGAATACAAAATCCAAGTCTCAGTACTGGCATCACCTGATTTGATCATTAGCACTGAACTGTCCTCATCCTTCTTGATACTCTCATATTTTTCCTCTAGGCAGAGGCATGTCTTAAGAGCTATTTGAGGAACTTGTGTTTCTACTAGAACTTGCATTTAACTAGAACTTGTGTTTCTAGTTAAGAGAATTGATTTTCAAAGCTATGCTAATTAACATTTTCCTGTTTTGAATTCTACCGTAGAAGGAACTGGTAGTGTAATTGCTAAGGATAAAGAATGGTGGTTTAGTCGCTAAGCTGTTTCGGAGCCCGCCAGGCTCCTGTGTCTGTGGAGTTTTCCAGGCAAGAATACTGGAGGGGGTTGCCATTTCCTTCTCCAGGGGATCTTCTGGACCCAGGAATTGAACACAAGTCTCTTGCATTTCAGGTGGATTCCTTCAGTTCAGTTCAGTTCAGTTCAGTTGCTCAGTCGTGTCCAACTCTTTGTGACCCCATGAATCGCAGCACACCAGGCCTCCCTGTCCATCACCAACTCCCGGAGTTCACTCAGACTCACGCCCATCGAGTCAGTGTTGCCATCCAGCCATCTCATCCTCGGTCGCCCTCTTCTCCTCCTGCCCCCAATCCCTCCCAGCATCAGAGTCTTTTCCAATGAGTCAACTCTTCGCATGAGGTGGCCAAAGTATCAGAGCTTCAGCATCATTCCTTCCAAAGAAATCCCAGGGATTCCTTAGAGAAGACCTAAGGGTAAAGAATATTAACCCCCCAAATAATGTTTTGTAGTATGCTCTTGTTTTATCAAGCCTTATTAAAATTACCTCAACGAAGATCTTTTTCACAGAGTTGGCCATCTGCTCACCCATTTCGTTTCACAGTAAATGCATAATGTTTTCTTACTTCACAGAGGCCAGTGTCCTGACCTTAGTTTCTAGATCACCCACATGGTCTCATTTTTATGCTTTTTCTGATATGTGGGAGTGGTTAAAAGAAGTAGAGCTAAGCATGTTTAACCTTTTNAGTCTCTTGCATTTCAGGTGGATTCCTTCAGTTCAGTTCAGTTCAGTTCAGTTGCTCAGTCGTGTCCAACTCTTTGTGACCCCATGAATCGCAGCACACCAGGCCTCCCTGTCCATCACCAACTCCCGGAGTTCACTCAGACTCACGCCCATCGAGTCAGTGTTGCCATCCAGCCATCTCATCCTCGGTCGTCCTCTTCTCCTCCTGCCCCCAATCCCTCCCAGCATCAGAGTCTTTTCCAATGAGTCAACTCTTCGCATGAGGTGGCCAAAGTATCAGAGCTTCAGCATCATTCCTTCCAAAGAAATCCCAGGGATTCCTTAGAGAAGACCTAAGGGTAAAGAATATTAACCCCCCAAATAATGTTTTGTAGTATGCTCTTGTTTTATCAAGCCTTATTAAAATTACCTCAACGAAGATCTTTTTCACAGAGTTGGCCATCTGCTCACCCATTTTGTTTCACAGTAAATGCATAATGTTTTCTTACTTCACAGAGGCCAGTGTCCTGACCTTAGTTTCTAGATCACCCACATGGTCTCATTTTTATGCTTTTTCTGATATGTGGGAGTGGTTAAAAGAAGTAGAGCTAAGCATGTTTAACCTTTTTAAAAACTTAAGTTTTTTAAAACCTTTTAAAATCTTCTTAATCAATTCCTGTTTTGACTTGATGATTGTAATCCTTTTATAACTGTCTTTTGTATGTCTAGACTTGAATTTACAATTGGCTTTTCTCCTTTCTCTTTAAGCCCCTTGCTATCCCCTGTCCTTATTTTCATAAATGAATTTTTCTCCTATCTTTGTGAAGATATTGAGGCTATTTATAACAGTTGGAGGATCACTGATTTATCCATGGGTAATTTAAAATCCTCTCCCCTACTCACTCTTTTTGTCTTTTATCAGTCTTAAGTAAAGGAATGTCCCTTTTCTTCAATCCTAGTCCATTTCTCTTTAGAATGTATTGACCCCTAACTGTATATCAGGAACTATGATAGGATTTCTAGGAGACACAGTAATGACTAAGAATTCTTACTTGCTCTAAAGCTTACTGACCTGTGCTTGTGATCCCGATTCCTGCCCCTTCCATTATTCTCATCCTTGTCATTTGTGCATTTTTCTTTATATTTATAGAATTAGAGAAATTTTAGGGGGAAAGAGAGAAGATTGCTTTCTCTCAAGGAGATAAGAAGAGGGAGAGCCATTCAAATTATACCTTTTCTTTCTTCCCATTTGGGAAGATTTCAGAAAGGCGTATGTTACCTCTCTCAGGCTGTCCGGTTTGTGGTGGCAGGAAAAGAGGCTGAAGCTGTCTGTGGTAAGGATTCTTGTATCTGATTTATTAATCCCAACCTCTCAACAAGTTTAAATCCAGTAATTCCTTATTTCATTTGTATGAGCTATATATTGGGGTGAAGTTTACATATATTTCTACTCCATTTGTATACCAGTACATTCCTCCTGAAATCTGGTACTAATATGTAGTTTAAAGTGCTCTATTTACTTCTATGAGTTTGGGTGTGTTCAGTCTTAAACTCAGGGCAAAAATTAGATTGATCCTGTTGGTGGGTGAAAAGTTTTTTTTATTGTAGTAAAAAAACACATAACACAAAATTTACCATCTCAACATTCAGAAAACTAAGATTGTTGCATCTGGTCCCATCACTTCATGGGAAATAGATGGGAAAACAGTGGAAACAGTGTCAGACTTTATTTTTCTGGGCTCCAGAATCACTGCAGATGGTGATTGCAGACATGAAATTAAAAGACGCTTACTCCTTGGAAGAAAAGTTATGACCAACCTAGATAGCATATTCAAAAGCAGAGATATTACTTTGCCAACAAAGGTCTGTCTATTCAAGGCTATGGTTTTTCCAGTGGTCATGTATGGATGTGAGAGTTGGTCTGTGAAGAAAGCTGAGCACCAAAGAGTTGATGCTTTTGAACTGTGGTGTTGGAGAAGGCTCTTGAGAGTCTCTTGGACTGCAAGAAGATCCAACCAGTCCATTCTAAAGAAGATCAGTCCTGGGTGTTCTTTGGAAGGAACGATACTAAAGCTAAAACTCTAGTACTTTGGCCACCTCATGCGAAGAAGTTGACTCATTGGAAAAGACTCTGGTGCTGGGAGAGATTGGGGGCAGGAATAGAAGGGGATGACAGAGGATGAGATGGCTGGATGGCATCANAAGATCAGTCCTGGGTGTTCTTTGGAAGGAACGATACTAAAGCTAAAACTCTAGTACTTTGGCCACCTCATGCGAAGAAGTTGACTCATTGGAAAAGACTCTGGTGCTGGGAGAGATTGGGGGCAGGAATAGAAGGGGATGACAGAGGATGAGATGGCTGGATGGCATCACCAACGGATGTGAGTTTGAGTGAACTCTGGGAGTTGGTGATGGACAGGGAGGTCTGACATGCTGCGACTCATGAGGTCACAAAGAGTCAGACACGACTGAGCGACTGAACTGAACCATTTTTGTG
The DNA here is from genome assembly GCA_006410615.1 of Neotragus moschatus. NCBI lineage: Eukaryota > Metazoa > Chordata > Mammalia > Artiodactyla > Bovidae > Neotragus > Neotragus moschatus. Next base: position 165,295 of record SJYA01000382.1, read on the forward strand.
TACAGTTTGGTGATGTTAAGTATGTTCACATTGAGAAACCAGTGTCCAGAACTCTGGCAGAACCAAAGCTCTATAATTAAATACTCCCCATTCTCTTGTTCCCCAAATTTTGGCAGTAAGCATTCTGTTTTGTCTCTATGAATTTGACTATTCTAGGCATCTCATACAGTATTTTTCTCTTTGTCACTGGCTTATTTCATTTAGCATAATGTCCTCAAGGTTTATCGTTTTTTAGCATGTGTCAGAATTTGCTTTTTTAAGGCTAAACAATAATCTGTTTTCTGTATATACCACATTTTGTTTACTTGTTCATCTCTTGATGGGCATTTGGGTTGTTTCCCATTTTGGCTGTTGTGAATTATACTGCTGTGAACATGGGTGTACAAATGCCTATTTTCAGACCTCGATTTCAGTTCTTTTGGATGTGTAACCTAGAAGTGGAATTACTAGATTATATAGTACAGACATACCTTGCTTTATTGTACTTCACAGATACAGCGTTTTGTTGTTTTACAAATTGAAGGTTTGCAACAACCCTTCATCAGGTGAGCCTGCCAGCACCATTTTCCCATCATGTGCTCATTTTGTGTCATATTTTGGTAATTTTCCAAATATTTCAAACTTTTTCATTATTATGTTACAGTGATCTTTGAAGTTACAACTGCAACTGGGTAAAGGGTCAGATGAGAGTTGCCATGTTTTAGCAGCAAATGATGTTTTAATTAAGATATATACATGTTTTTTTCGGCTTAATGCTGTTGCACACTTAATTGACTATTTGTTACTGTTGTTTTAGTTGCTAAGTTGTGTCTGACTCTTATGGGACTCTTTGAACTGTAGCCTGCCAGGCTCCTCTGTCCATGGATTTTTCTGGCAAGAATACTGGAGTGGGGTGCCATTTCCTTCCACAGGGATCTTCCTTACCCAGGTATCCAACCTGCATCTCCTGCATTACAGGCAGAAACTTTACTACTGAGCCACTGGCAAAGTCCTACTAGACCGTGGTATAGTGTAAACATGACTTGTGCTCTGGGCGACCAAAAGGTCTTTTTGACTCGCTTTGTTGTAGTTGTATGGATCTGAAGCTGCAGTATCACTGAGGTATGCCTGTAATTGAATTTTTAAGTTTTTGTGGAATAACCATACTATAAATGGTGCCTGTACCATTTTACATTTCCACCAACAATGCACAGAGGTTCTAGTTTCTCCACATTCTCACCAACTCTGTTATTTTCTGCTCTCTCAATAGTAAGAATCATAATAAATGTTAGATGTTATGTCTTTCTTGTTTGTATTTGTATTTTCCTAGTGATCATCGAGGCTGAGCATCTTTGCTTAACCATTTGTGTATTTAATTTGGAAAAATTTCTGATCCTTTTCCCATTTTTTAGCACAGTTGTTTGGTTTTTTGATTGTTGTGTTAAAGGTGTGTTTTTTTAATCATGGATTTCTTGGGCTTCAGTTTTAAATAATTCTTTTTGAATATGAAACTTTATTATTTAATGACATAAAACATATTAAAATGTGCTGTACATATAGCTAGAAGCCTAAATATTGGGCCCTTCATAAAGTAATAATATAATGAGGCATATTAGTGTTTTTTTTTCATAGCAACAATTGAAGATGTTTATCATAGTAAAATTAAATACTGTGTAGCTTCAAGTTGTTCTCAGAGGTTTACATTCGACGTGAAAAAATACACATTATATGTGGTTTTCAGATTAGCTAGTTTTCAGTCAGTTCTTAATAAATCAGTCTTAAGAGTGTAATTACAAGGTTTTTTATTCTCAATTAAAATTCTGCCTTAACAGATATTTAAGAAGCATTATAAACATATAATTTGAACTTTTCAAGTTTACCACTCAGTCATATTAAGGTTAAAATGTAAAGCATCTAAGAAATGCTGATACTGAAAATTAGATACCTGTGTCAGTTGGCTATTTTGTAATTATCTAAGTCTGTACATCTGGGATAAAGTCAGTATTTTAAAAAAAAAAAAAAAACCTTTTAAATTTTGTTTCTGGCCTTCAAAACTTTGTCTTTAGCATGCCGAATGTAAAGCTTTTGTAGTTGAGAAAAACTAATGTTCACCAGCGTATAGTGGGCTTCCCTGGTGGCTCAGATGGTAGAGAATCTGCTTGCAGTACAGGAGACCTAGGTTCTGTCCCTTGGTTGGCAGGATCTGGAGAAGGAAATGGCAACCCACTCCAGTATTCTTGCCTCGAGAATTCTGTGGACAGAGGAGCCTGGCCGGCTGTAGTCCATGGGGTCGCAAAGAGTCAGACATGACCAAGCAACTAACACTTTCAACATACAATGAGAAGTAAGGCAGATGAAAAAGTTGAAAGCTGATGAACTGCCAATAACTTTTGAAATATAGAGATAACTTTTTTTTTGAGACTTTTTTTTTTCCCCAAGAAAACCTCTACTTATTATATTAGCTTCCTTTGATTGCATGGACAGGAACAGTTTATGAACCAAGCCCGGTGATCACAATAAAGATCCCAGGCTTCTGTTATTACTGGAAAATGTTCATAGCAGTACCAGTAGAAATCATAGACCATGGAAAAGACATTTTGACAGAGCAAGATTTATTTTTAAAGAATCTAAAATGTTAGATTCTTTAAGACCTTTCCTCCAACATCATCTTTTTTTTTTTTTTAATAATTTTAAAATTTTATTTACTTTTGGCTGTGTTAGGTCTTCATTGCTGCACAGACATTTCTCTAGTTGCAGCAAGCGGGGACTCTTCATTGCATTGCACAGGCTTCTTACTGCAGTGGCCTCTTTTATTGTGGACCACAGGCTCGAGGGCACTGAGCTTCAGTAGTTGCGGTACATGGGCTCAACAGTTGCAGTTCCCTGGCTCTAGAGCATAGGCTCAGTAGTTGTGGCCAATGGACTGAGTTGCTCTGTGGCATGTGGGATCTTCCTGGATCAGGGATCAAATTTGAGTCTCCTGCATTGTTGGGCAGATTCTTTACCACTGAGCCACCAGGGAAGCCCCTAACATCACCTNCACTGAGCTTCAGTAGTTGCGGTACATGGGCTCAACAGTTGCAGTTCCCTGGCTCTAGAGCATAGGCTCAGTAGTTGTGGCCAATGGACTGAGTTGCTCTGTGGCATGTGGGATCTTCCTGGATCAGGGATCAAATTTGAGTCTCCTGCATTGTTGGGCAGATTCTTTACCACTGAGCCACCAGGGAAGCCCCTAACATCACCTTTTTTAAGTCATAAATTCTTACAATATTATTATGGGATAATTTGTCCCTCCCCCCCTCCCCCCACAAAAAAGCTTAAGTTGATATCTTACCCCCAGTACCTCAGAACATAACTTTACTTGTAAATAGGGTCATTGCAGATATCATTAGTTAAGATGAGGTCATGCTAGATTAGAGTGAGCCCTTAATTCAGTGTAACTAGTATCCCTATAAAAAGGGGAAATTTGGAGACCCATCTGTAAGCCAAGGAGAGAGGTCTGGACCAGACCCTCCTAGGGAACCAAACCTGCCCTGTTTATGTCAGTCCCAGCCACCCAGTTTCTCCCTCCCTTTCCTGTCCCCTGATAACCACAAGTTTGTTTTCTACATCTGTGATTCTATTTCTGTTTTGTAAATAAATTCATTTGTACCATTTTGTTTAGATTCACATATAAGCAATATTCTGTGATAATTGTATTTTTCTGTCTTACTTATTTCATTCAGCCTTTTTTCTTTCTTAATCAGCGACTTAAGCCCTGACTTGACTCTAGTTTAGAGATCCAGAGTTAGGAGTCTAGGACAAGTGCCCTTTGGTCCCCCTGTTCTACTGTGGTAATTATCAATACAGTTATCTTAAAATAATATTTTGTTGTTGAGTTTGCTTCTTTCTTTGTTTTGGGGGGTTTTTGCATTTACTTTTCTAATGGTGAAATTATGCACTTTATTTTATTTCTTGTGGTAATTACCGTTTTTAACCATACATCTTTAACCTAAGTATGTCATTATTATCTTATTCTCCTTCCCAGCCAGTTCTAAGGGTCTTTACACTCTGATCTTTCATTAGTATTCCCTTGTTCCTTTAATTAAAAGCAGTAGAAATCTAGAACATACTAACTCAACAAAAGTAGAACTTCCTAACTCATATGCTAGGTCCAGACCTCAAATGGTATAATCTGACTCTTAAGGTCCTCTCTGCAGACATTCTGTGGACAGCTTCATCCATGTTGCCAGGAAAAATTCCTTGCCTATAAATCCTGGCTTACTTATTCTTTAGATTTCCTTATCTCTATAGGAATGAGCTGGTGATTGGTGACAAGGAAGATCTTATGGCACATTTCCGAATGACTCACCTTAAGTCACAAGTTCAACCCTGAAAATGTCCAATATGGGTTGTGATGTATATTGTATATGCCTACGTCATATACTCATCCCTGGGGCTGTAAATGGAGGTTGAGTCAAGTACAGGGCAAGGCCACTGGTGTGTGATACCAATAACAGAAGAAATATAGGAACTGGGCCTTCAATAGATAGAAATAACAGAAGCCAATGTGTATATAGTCATCATTCACTGAATAATGGACACATAAATGAAGAAATGGGCTTCCCTCATAGCTCAGCAGTAAAGAATCTGCCTATAGTGCAGGAAATGCTCTTTGGATCGGTGAGCTGGAAAGATCCCCTGGAGAAAGGAATGGCTACCCACTCCAGTATTCTTGCCTGGAGTATTCCTTGGACAGAGGAGTCTGGCAGACCACAGTCCAGTGAAGTGAAATGAAGTCGCTCAGTCGTGTCCGACTCTTTGCAGTTATGAGGCTGCAAAAAAGTCAGACATGACTTAGTGAATAAAAACAACAAAACAGTCTTAAATTTTGATACAAGCTTTTAAAATACATTAGCACTATATTTCTTCAGATTGAAGCCTGGAGTCTAAAGTGCTGGAGAGATACACATTTTAAGAGATTCAGTGTGGTCGATGTCAATAATGATAGTAAGTTGGCGTGGAAAGGAATAACAAAACACTGGAAATATTGAATTGTAGATTAATTGGTTCACATGTAATGCCAGTTCTCTAAGCCCACATTACTTTTCACATATAAGAAAGGAATACTGTGTAGTGACTAAGATTGCAGACAGATCAGTAGTAGCCAATAGAACTTTGTACAACAGTGGAAATGTTCCCTATCCGCACTGCCCAACATGGTAGCCCCTAGACATACGTAGCTGCTGAGCTCTTGAGATGTGGCCGTGTAACTGAAGAACTGAATTTTATTTAATATTAGTTAAATTTAAATAGCTACATGGGCTAGTAGCTATCTTATTCGGCAGCACAGCTCACTAGTCTTGGAAAACCTTGAATAGTATCCTGCCCCCTCTTATTTGATAGCTTTAAGGCATTAGGCATTTTGCAAAACCCTCCTTGCCTTTATTTCCCCCATCTGTATAATGGGGGAAATATATACCTAGCTCAGTGGGCTCTTTTGAGATTAAATAACTTCATTTATGTCTGTTTGGTACTCACTATCTTAGTTTGAGCTGCTACAACAAAAGAACATAGGCTATGAAAAGTGAAAGTCACTCAGTTGTGTCCAGCTCTTTGCAACACCATGGACTAACCACCAGGCTCCGCTGTCTATAGAATTCTCCAGGCAAAAATACTGAAGTGGGTAGCCTATCCCTTCTCCAGAGAATCTTCCCAACCCAGGGACCGAACCCACGTCTCCTACATTACAGGTGGATTCCTTACCATCCGGACTACCAGGGAAGCCTATAGATAGACTAGTGACTTGTAAATAGCAGAAATGTATTGCTCACGGATTTGGAGATTAGAGTACAGATCTGAGAGGCAACATGATTGGGTTCTGGTGAAGGCTGTCTTCTGGGTTGCAGATTGCAGACTTCTTGCAGGGAAGGAGGACTGAGGGAATTCTGATAGGTTTCTTATTTATAAAAGCTCCATTTCCACTCATGAGGGCTCCATGAATTAATGACCTTATGGCCTAAGCACCTTCCAAAGGCCCTACCTCCTAACACCATCACTTCAGATTAGGATTTCAACATAAGGATTGAGAGGAACAAACATTTAGACCATTGCACCTGGCATGCCATGCTCAAGTGTTAGTCATTATTTTCTTTATGGTCCCCATTCTTTCACCACCTTTGGAATGGAAGCGAAAGAAATTAAGGGCCAGTAGTCCCAGCTGTTAAAATTTCTAATTGAAGGTCTTTTAGCTGTAACACTTGGGCTATTTATTCATAATGTATACATTATTGTTCACTGAGTACAGAAAATGGAGTTACACTGTAGCTTGGGGACATTTCAGGAAGAACATTTCAATACTAAGTATTGTGAATTGTCAAGATTGGAAACTCATGTACACCTGAGAGGAAAAAAAAATAAAAATTAAAATTAAAAAAATAAGTATTGTGAATTGGAATTGGTTCTTGGAATTGGTTGCCAAGAGAGATAGGGAAATTTTAATTTTTATCAACCAAGGGTCCCTGGACATGCTTTATGGTGTTTTGGTTGGTATTTTGAAGTTATTTGCCAGTAATACCTATGGCCTTCCTACTAGACATGTTTAGCAGAATTTTTCTTTAAGGATATCCTTCCTCTAAATGTCAAAATACAATTTCATAAAACTTAGAGGTTACTAATTTTTAATGTACTTCCATTTTAAAATCATTTGTTCAATGAAACTTGAAAACCAAAGTGTCTATCACTGGTGCTGATGATTTTACAGAGTATGTTACTTGTCATCCTTCTTTTCATCCCTTAGTATCAAGATTATATTTTGTCCTCTACAGTATTTTGAGATATTGACAAAATCACTGGGTTCATTTTTCATTTCTTCAGATTTCTTTGATTTTTGTAATTTTTTTCCCCATCAACTCTGCGATTTAATATTTTAAACAACTCCTTTGTAGTTTATTATGTCTTATTAGTAATAATTTGAAAGATTTATCCCAATTAATACTTGTAGTATGCCTGACAGAACCCTTTAATCCTTTTTAAATGTGCAGCTGAAATCATTTTCAAGTTTTTAGCTTTCTCATGGTAATATTGGTCAATTTTGTTTTATTTAAACATTTCAGTGCATCCTCTTATTCAATTTCTCATACTTTCTCCCTCATTTTTGCATATTGACTGTTGATTATTAATATTTTATGAATTGCAATCCTATTTTTTGTGATTTGCTTGTGAGCTGTAGACTCTTAAAATTGTGTTTCTGTCTTCCTAGTATAACAGCATATTCGGGTACAATTAAACTGGTTTTGAACTGGGAACTAATTTCATCAAGCTTGGTGAGTTTGTATAAATGAAGTCTTACCATGTAATACAACATGGAAAAGAGCTACTCTAATTTATGTCTTTTAGTATGCCCAGTAGATAGGGCTAAACAATCTATAAAATATTATACTATCATCATGTATAATTTAGCTTGCAGCTGTTTCATACTGACTAAATCAATTCAATGAGAAGTGTTGAGATTTTGAAATGACCAATTACCAAGTTTTTCCTCAGTGATGGCATAGAACTTTATTTTCATTTACAAAGATGGTACATGTATATATTTTTCTGCAAGACCTATCAATTCTTCTGTTCCAATCATGTAATGTTTAAAATTTCAGATTGTTATGATTCATTAGTACCATTGAAGCATGCTAAAATGTGAAATCTATGCAAACTGAAGAAATTTAACCTACACTTGCTCCATATGATATTTAGTTTCCTTTATTTTACTTCTAACTCAAATATAAAGCATTTTTGCTCTACCACCAGCTGTGATATTGTGAAACGTTTCTTTCTAAATCAATTTTAAAAGCATTTCATTTAGAATCTCGGAGTTAGAATAAAACAATATGAATGGTGGTGAGACTTCCAGTGCTTCCTCATGTTGGTATTCTTCTGTTCCCTTGGGTATCTGGATCAGCACACCTCCCAGCCCTGCTGCAGTTAGTGGTGCCGCGTGGCTCATTCTGGAGCGTGTCCAGAAGAGACCATGGTGGAGACTCCTTTTTGGGATGGCGGAGCCATGAGGTGGAAGTAGCTACATCTCTGAATCACTGTGTAAAAGGCAGATGATAATGTTTTACATGGCTTTGCAAATCACATACCATTTCTGTCACGTGTTCTTTTGTTGTGTTTTATATTGTTTTCACCAATCTTTAAAATGAAAAAGCCATTTATAGCTCAAAGGACATATGAAAACAAGCTGTAGGTCCTGGTTTACTGTTTACTCGAGAGTCACCTGACTGGTATCAAACGTGGTGCCAGACAGAAATTTTTGTATTAACACAGTAAGTTGTAGGTGCTAATTATCACAGCATGCCTGACTAATACACCTGTGATCTCATCCAGCTCCCTAACCACACCAGATTCCTGAAGATTGCTTCCGATGTCAAAAGTCTGTATACTATACGCTCTGTGAAATGGCCTATTCCACTCTTGAACAATTCCATGTGTAAGAAACTATTCTCTTTTTAGTGAGCCAGAGTCCTGATTCCATTTTATCTGTTGATTCTCCTACCTATGGATAAATTTGCACTTTATGACTGCTTTTTATTATCCAAAGATAGGTCTCCCCTGGTCTGTTAACTTAGAAGAAAACAGAATAGCATATTAAGCAATAAAAAAAGAAATAGACTCAAAATAATAAAAGTAATGTAAACTATTGCGTTGGCCAAAAGGATCACTTTTTAATATACACATTTTAAGTACTTACAACAAAAAGTGAATGTTTGCTTTGCATTTTGATCTTTCTAGCCAGCATTTTCCTGTGTGTGTTAGAGCATGAACCTCAAAGCTTCCATAGAATATTTGTTTGGCCAGTAACTTATTTGAAATCGTAACTCATAGAGTCTGTAATATATTAACTACTTAGTAACTATGTCAAAAAAGATATGCAGTTTAGTATTACATGATTTACTCTGTGCTAGTTCATAGTAGTTATCTTTTTTAAATTAACTTCTATTGGAATAAAGTTTAGTTGCTTTACAACTTTGTGTTAGTTTCTACTGTATAGCAAAGTGGAGCAGCTATATATGTACGTTGTTGTAGTTGTTGGTCACTTAGTCTTGCCAGTTTCTTTGTGTCCCCGTGGACTGTAGCCTGCCAGGCTTCTCTGTCCATGAAATTTCCCAGGCAAGAATACTGGAATGGGTTGCCGTTTCCTACCTCTCCTCTTTTCTGGATTTCTTCTCAGAGGGAGTAGAGCTCCCTCTGCTATACAGTGGGTTCTTATTTGTTGTCAAGTTTTATAAAATTGTAATAAGTGATCGTGTATTTTTTAATTGCTTTTTTGGTAATAATTTTCCTGGGGAATGATACCACTTTTACCAGTCCTTAACATCATTTGTTGAAAACTGGGAGATGTCTTATCAATACCTAAACTTTTGAAAATTTTTATCTTCTCAGTTTTATAAAACTTTTCATTTCTGATTTATTTAGTTTCAGGTTCATGAAAACCTGAACAGTTGAACTAATTTTAAGTTGGCTAAGTGCTGCTGTTTAGTTGCTCAGTCAGTCTGACTCTGCGACCCCATGGACTGTAGCCTGCCAGGCTCCTCTCTGTCCATGGGATTTCCCAGGAAAGAATACTGGAGTGGGTAGCCATTTCTTGGTTAGGTGCATTCATCTTCTTATCCCTGCCTTATTCCTGTACTTTCAACAGGTAATCTTTTTAAAGCCAACTGTTGTGAATAAACTAACCTTGTTTTCCCAGGACAGACTCAACTATAGGAAAGGTAGACATCCTGTTTCAACTTCAGTAGGTGTTCATGGTCATTTCACTTAATTTCTGGTGGAAATAAATGAACTATTCCTTCTTTTACTTCCTACCTTTACTGTTTGCTGTTAGGTTGATAATCAGGGTGACCACATATACCAATTTACAACTGTTGCATGACAAAATAACATACCCCCTTTTACTCTGCCCAGTGTGGAGAAAAAAAATTATGATTATCTTATTGATCATTGACAATGATTGTCACAAATTTCCTGTATTAAAGTGCTCCACTTTGTTTGGCGGATAGCAACCTGATTCCTTCATTTATCTCTTACAATACCAAGTAGTGTATGAGATGATATTTGGACATTGTGAAATCCTTAGGATGGGGAAAAGTTCATCAATGTGTGTCATCCTTGTGCAAGGGCCATATAATCTAATTTTTGCTTATGAGCTCATAAGCAAATACAAATACAAAGCTGCAAAAGCAAATACAAGAATTATCTTTTAATTTAAAGAAACCTTCTCTCTGTTCTGAAAGATTTGGTACATTTTCTCATTTTCTGAGAATGAGAACTGCATGCCTCTGTTTCCCTTTTGCCTGTGCTGCTATAACACTCACACTCAAATATGTTGGTCAGTCAAGTAACTCTCGTAGCTGGTGTCTGCCTGCCTTTTAGTGAGGGTGATTTTATAATGTGTATACTCTTTGGTTCTTCATTAACAATCATAAGTTTTGGGCAAGGTATTTGATAATAAAATCATAACATGTACCTTTTCAGCACTCAATAAATGTCAGTCATTACTTTTTTTGAGGCTGAGTGGGGAAAGTACCCAAAGCCCAGTGGAATACTTTTGAAACCCTGATACAGAGAAAAAAAAGACCAATCATTAAAAATAAGCTGCTGCTGCTGCTGCTAAGTCGCTTCAGTCATGTCCAACTCTGTGCGACCCCATAGACGGCAGCCCACCAGGCTCCTCCGTCCATGGGATTTTCCAGGCAAGAGTACTGGAGTGGGGTGCCATTGCCTGTGCCTGTACTGTCTAGCCACACAATATTAGCCTTAAAGTAATTTGTAGTACTTACTACAAATTTGGCTCTTTATTCTGTAGTATCCTGTGTATATTGTATTTCTACATTGGCAGTAAGTTAGTTGTGAGCAGTTGCTTACTTACTATGTGCAGTCTTAGAAATAAGAGAGCTGTAAGATAGATCTGAGAGTCACATTTCCCTAAGTATAAATCTGAGCACATAGATTTTTGTTGATATTTTTATAAATATGTAATATACATCTGCAGAAGACAAATAAGAAAATATAAACAAAACTATGAAAACTAGCCACGAGTAAGTTACTATCACCCAGAGAAAGTAAGACTTTTTTTTTTTTTCTTTTACAAATAAACCAGATCATATTGTACATACTTTCAGGAACTAGTTTTTTTTCTTTTGCCTGAAATTTCATCATCTTGGCTACCAACAAATGAGTTTCTGCAGCTTATTGAATGTCTTTCATTTAGTTAGCCAGTCCTGTAGTGTTCCCAATTTTTCGCTTTTACACAGCACCGTCATTTACATTGTAACTCTTTCTTTGGATGAAAATCGTCTCAATGGTCTTACTGGATCAAAGGTGAGGCTTTTGATGATACATACTGCTAAATTGGCCTCCAAAGAGTTTGGGCCATTTTTCACTCCCACAAACAGTGTATAAGAATGCCATTCACTAGGCAGAGGCAGAGTTCTCTTTTATCATCTAATGGAAAGTGCTGTTTTTTAAAAATTGCTTTTCTTTAATCAAAAAATCTTTAATTTCTTTTCTGTGAAGTACCTATTTATTTTTTAGGCTGTTTTTCACAGGTATGTTCATCTTTTTCTTTATTGCAAAATAAGAAATAACCTTTAATAATAATCATTACTACACAGAGCTAACTGAAGATTCTTTATAGCCTCAGTAATAATAATTGGCTAAATTACTGCCTTGTGCAGTAAAAAATATTTTTGAGACTTAAATGCAGATGTATATTTAGTAAAATTTAAACTTTCCTTTTTTATTGAGGTGTTATTTGCATACTACATTATATTGTACATAATGGTTACATACAATCATTATATATAGCATAATGATTCAGTATTTGTAAAGTGATCACCACAGTGAGTCTAATTAACATCCATCACCATGCGTGCTTAGTCACTCAGTCTTGTCCAAGTCTTTGCAACCCCATGGACTGTAGCCTGCTGGGTTCCTTTGTCCATGGATTTCCCAGGCAAGAATACTGGAGTGTGTTTCCATTTCCTCCTCCATGGGATCTTTCCAACCCAGGGATCGAACTCACAGTTCTTACACTGGCAGTCGGATTCTCCTGCACTAAGCCACCAAGGAAACCTCGATCACCATACATATTTACAAAAAAAAATGTTTTATATTTTGAAGAGAACTTTCAAAATTTTACTGTCAGCAATTTTCAAATATAGAGTACTAGTAACTATAGTCACCCAGCTGTACATTATGTCCCCACGACATACTTATTTTTTAACTGGAGTTTTGTCACTTTTAATTCCATCCACTCATCCCCACCACCACTCTGGCAACTACCAAATCTGTTATCTATATCTATGGTCTTAGCTTTTGTTTTGGGTTTGGTTGTAGATTTTTGCATATTATTTAAGTGAGATTATGCAGTGCAGTAGTTCCCTCTTACCTTTTGAATTCTCTCTTTCCCTGGTTATAATTACCTGCAGTCAACCAACATCTGAAAATATTAAGTGGAAAGTTCCAGAGATAAACAATTCATAAGTTTTAAATTGTGTGCCGTTCTTAGTAGAGAGGTGAAATATTGTCTTGTCCTCCTCTGTCCCATTCTAGATGTGAATCACCCCTTTGTCCAGTGTATCCCACCTGTTAGTCACTTAGTTTCTGTCTTGGTTATCAAATCAACTTGCCCAGTATCACAGTGCTTATGTTCAGGTAACCCTTATTTTACTTAATCATGGCCTCAAAGCATAAGAGTAGTGTTGCTGTCAATTTGGATTTGCCAAAAAGTACTTCCTTTAAGTGAAAACGGTAAAAGTTGTTGACTTGAAAGGAAAAACACCACCAAACTGTAGGTTTGCTAAGGCTTGCTAAACTATAGGTTTATCTGAGGTTGCTAAGGTCTACAGTAAGGATGAACCTTCTATCTGTGCAGTCTCAAAGTAGGGAAGAGAAATTTGTGCTAGTTTTGCCATCACACCTCAGACTGAAAAGTTATGGCCACATGATAAGTGCTTAGTTAAGATGGAAAAGACATTGAATTTTGGGGTGAGAGGTGATTGACAGCAGTGTGTTGTGCCAGAAAGCAATGAGCTTATAGGAACACTTCAGCAAGGGAAATGAGTGAACCGCATCATTTACTGCAAGTTAAGGAGGTTACTAGAGAAGGAAATGGCAACCCACTCCAGTGTTCTTGCCTGGAGAATCCCAGGGATGGGGGAGCCTGGTGGGCTGCCGTCTATGGGGTCGGACAGAGTCGGATATGACTGAAGCAACTTAGCAGCAGCAGCAGGGAGGTTACACAGATTCTGGAATGGGTTTAGACTGAAAAATGAAGTTACTGGAGAGGCTGTCTGCTGCAAAGAAGCTACTGCTGCGTTTCAGCAGAGGTGAAGTTAATTAAGGAGAAAAACCACAGTCACATAAATTTTTTTACAGTGTATTATTTTAATTGTTCTATTATTAGTTATGGTTGTTAATCTCTTACTGTCTCTGTATATTAAACTTTATCAAAGGTATGTATGTATGTATGTGTGTATAGAAAAAAAGATAGTGTATATAACGTTTGCTTCTGTCTACTGTTTCAGACATCCCCTAGAGGTCCTGGAATGTATCTCTCATGAGTAAGAGGGGACTGCTGTATTTGTCTTGCTCTCTCTGACTTATTTAACTTAGCTTAATACTGTCAAGGTTCATCCATGTGGTTGCAAATGGCAAGACTGCATTTTTTTTAATGGCTAAATAATACTCTATTGTATATGTATGCCACAGCTTTTTAATCTGTTCATTCATCAATGGACACTTGGGCTATTTCCATATCTTGGCTAATGTACGTAGTGCTGCAGTGAGCTTAAACCTTTCTTAACTAATTTGGGATTCACGTATCACTCTTGCATCTTACTTTATCTGAAATGCTCTCTTGTACAACTTCTACTCGCCCTGAGCTAGACATTTGTTATTTAAGTAAATAGAACACTAGATTTCCTTTCTTTGTAAACTCAGCCATTTCTTTGGAATACTGATCTAGGATATGTGTGTAACTCTTTGTTGGCATCCCACTCCAGTGCTCTTGCCTGGAGAATCCCATGGATGGAGGAGCCTGGTAGGCTCCAGTCCATGGGGTTGCAAAGAGTCAGACATGACTGAGCGACTTCACTTTCACTTTTCACTTTCATGCACTGGAGAAAAAAATGCCAACCCACACCAGTGTTCTTGCCTGGAGAACCCCAGGGACGGGGGAGCCTCGTGGGCTGCCGTCTATGGGGTCGCGCAGAGTCAGACATGACTGACACAACTTAGCAGCAGCAGCATTATTAGAAAAAGGATGAGTTAGATTTAAGAGTGGTCCTGTCATGAGACCTCACAGCACATTTTTGTCAATGGCTTTGTACAGCCCTAGTATTTAGGAGACCTCAGTTTTCAAAACCCAAGAGTTTGTTTTGTAGGCTCACATAAAGTAAAGCGAATACTCAGGGTATGTATGTTAATGAAATTTATGGAGACTGAATATGTGAATGTTGATTATGTGAGAGTTGAGTTCTGCTCGTGTCAGCAAGAATAGTGTATTCTCTTCAGGTTAGTCTGCTTGGGCTAGTCCAATTGTAATTAGAAGGCAGTTGGTTAAGCAGGGCTTCAGATTAAGGTGAGTTTGGTTGGATAGATGGTCTGCTAGGAAGATACCTGTCATAGGCAAGGAAACAGTCAAATTTGTAGGCCTGGGGCAAAATGTTTTCTCTGCTACTGAAATTGGCACAATGGGCACTACTGCTTGTCTCTAAGGTTAGGTTCTCAGCTTTCCCAATTGTTAAAACACTTTCTTATTAAGTTCAAAAAAGATCAGTAATAGTGCTTTGGATATTGGTGGATGTAAGAGTCCTTTGCTATAACTCAGCAGTACCGTAGCAGTTTGCAGCCCATAGTCTGGTAATCCATGCTGCAGCCTAACAATCCTGCTTCTCTTTGTAGACTTGGTCCAGTTAAGGCTCACTGTAATTAATTAGTACTCACTGCTTTAGATTATATACCCAAGTTCTTTGGATACTGTTGAACTCTGGACTCATGTTTGCAGATTTATTCCCAAGCATGGATAATTGCATCATGTGTGTGCACAAGAACATACACATCAGCTTTACTTCTCACTCCCAAAGTGTAGTCTTTTTACCACTGCTGAGGAGAGGGCTAGGGGCTCCCTGTTTGCCTGAAATGCTGCCACATTTGATGTACACCAATAGGGTGAATATCCCAGAGTACATCAAGATGCAGCTATTATAGCTTTCTTTTTTTAAAAAAAAAAAGTTAACTCTTCTTACTTTTAATCAAGTGTCTAAATTGGCATGGTATTCATAACAGCTTCTTCTCATTGAAAGGCTAAACCATGCCCAAGAATCCTCAACTGGTCTCATTTCTGGTTTATTTCTGGATGGAGTTTTCCTGTGTTTTTCTTTTCTTTCTTTCTTTCTTTTTTTTTTTTTTTTCTTTCTTTGAAATGTAGTTCGGTATTGATGTAAGTTTAACAGTTAAAAAAAAATTTTTTTTTTTTTTAAATTTTTTTTTTGTTGTTATTGCATTAGATCTTAGTTGTGGTGCATGGGTTTAGTTGCCCCATGGCATATGGGATCTTAGTTTCTTGACCAGGGATCAAGCATCCCCTGCATTGGAAGGCAGATTCTTTACCACTGGACCACCAGGGAAGTCCCAACAGTAATTCACAAATTTACTTTTTTCACTAAAAGGAACCCTATTCAAAGGGATTATTGGTGACCTGTTAGAGAGGAAGGAGATTAAGGAGTTATCACTTGGCTGCTAAGGGAACAGTTTGCATGTAGGGAACCAGCTCAAGGAGATTGGAGGTCTAACCACTGAGTCCTGGGGTGTCTTTGCCCTTAAAGCCAAAGAATGTACAAGGAAACAGCAAAGGGAAGACTTTCCATTCCTCTACCTCCTCCCCAGGAGTCCTGATCTTAACAAAGTTCACCTCTGTACACTCAGTTGCACAAGCCAGAAACCTGAGCATTGTATTTTCTCTATCCCCTAATCTGATCATTCAGAAGTCCTGTAATTTTACTATGGATGCTAGTTTTTAAATTTCTGCTGGCTTGATATTCTTGAGTTTAAGGACCAGGCTTGGTCTCCTCTGTACCACAGGAAGGAACAAGTAAGAATAGGTGGTAATGTCTGTTAGCTAAACTAATTCAGAGTGTGGAAGACGTTTTAAATATTATACAGTCAGAAATAGGTGATATGTCAAAGTGATTAAGCTCATGAACTGTAGAGCCAGACTGCTTACTTCAGATTCTTCTCTGTAGCTCACTAGTTGTGTAACCTTGGGCAAGCTACTTAATCTACCTGTGTCTCCATTTTCTCAACTCTGAAATAAGGATACTTAATACTACTTGCTTCCTAGGAAATGCTTAGAACCTACCTATCACATAGTAAAGTGTTAGCTCTTGGTCCTTTTGTTGTTTTTGTTCAAGAATGAAAAGAATCTGTTCCTCAGCTGATGATTTGATTCTAACTGTTAATTGTTAACAACTCTTTTACTCAATAGGGTATTTGAGATGAGTCATTTTAAGATATAACAATTATCCTCATTATCCTTACCTCTTCCACTCAAGCTTGTGTTCCACCATTTGATTCTGGATTAATTCTGTCTTTGTTAATGAGTTAAGTGAGCGGAATGTTATGTAGGATCATAAAGCATTTTCTAAAGTGTTACTTTGCATACGTGATGATGTCTGTGATGCTGCCTTGGCAAAGAATTGTCTTTTGTTTGTCGTTAGTGATTAGATGACTGCCTCGTTGTTGATTACCTTCCGCCCCTCAGAAGTCTGTTTGGTGTAATTTGGGTCTCCCGCACTGCAGCCAGATTCTTTACCATCTGAGCCACCAGGGAAGCCCCAATTATCAGCTAAGAAGGGAGTGATGAGCACTGGGAAAATTGGTTCATATAACCAAATGGAGAGAAAACTTTGGGGCAGCGGGGAGGGGTGTAGTTATTAATTACATTATGCATCCCACACTTACTCCAGGAATAAGAATCAGTTTCCCTTTACAGCTCTGTGGTTCTCCCAGAGTTGTAGAAATGAACATGAGAAGAAAGAAATTAAGTAATTCTCAGACACTGTTGTATAATAAAGCTTCTTGCCAGCATTGCCAGAGGCCTTGTTGCTCTTACATGATATCAGATGTGTATTTTCATTATTCTGAGTCCCCTGGCTTTTGATTCCACTTTGTAGTCTCATTTTCAGAATTGTTTTTTATAAATTTATTTAAACACATGTGCTGTGCTATGCTTAGTCGCTCAGTTCTGTCCAACTCTTTGGGCCCGCATGGACTATGGCCTGCCAGGCCCCTCTGTCCATGGGATTCTCCAGGCAAGAATACTGGAGTGGGTTGCCATGCCCTCCTCCAGGAGATCTTCTGAACCCAGGGATCGAACCCAGGTCTCCTACATTGCAGGTGAATTCTTTACCATCAAAACTATTTTTGTCATATATGTCCTTTGAGAAAACTCGTTTAGGCAATGACTTTATCAAAAACTACCTCTTGGCCCCTCAAAAAAAGTCAGTGTATACTTTATTAGCATTCTTTGACTCATTTCTTTTGAGCCCAAAGATGACTATACATTGTTCTTTAAAACATATTCATACTACCAGAATTTCTGGAATCAGTATGTATTTTTAAGTTAATCAGTAGTATAAATTGTTTTTTGGAAATTGTTTCTCGAATATAGATAAATTACACTTCATCAAATTTAAAAGTTTTGTATTTCTTTCAAAGGACACCACCAAGAAATGGAAAAGAAAAAACCTAGAAAGGGAGAAAATATTTGGAATATTTATCTGGTAAGGAATTTATATACAGAAAATATGTAAAAAATTCTCTTAACAACTCAGTAGTTAAAGACACATAACTTAATTTTAAAATGGGTAAATGATCTGAATGAATAGAGGTTTTTCCAAAGAAGATATGCATGCAGACAGTAAGTACGTGGAAAAATACTCAATGTCATTAGCCATCAATGGAAATATAAATGAAAAGCACAGAGAGGTACCACTTCATACTCACTAGGATTATTGTAATTGAAAAGACAACAGTAAATACTATCAGGGATATAGAAAATGGGAACCCTCACACACTCCTGGTGGGCATTTAAATTGTACATCCACTTGGAAAAATACAGTTATGTTTGACCCAACAATTTGACTCTTAGGTATATAACCAATAAAAATGAAAACATATGTCCACGCAAAAATTCATGATGAATATTCATAGCATATTCATAATAGCTAAAAGAAATAACCCAGGTGTCCATCACCTGGGCACCTGGAAAATTGGTTCATATAACCAAATGGATAGAAAACCGGGGCAGCAGGGAGGGGTGTAGTTATTAATTACATTATGCAGTTAGGCAATGATTTTATCAAAATTACCTCTTGCAGAATAGGGAAATCTATAGAAACAATAGATTAGGGGTAGGTGGTGGATGGAGGGATTAGGAGATGAAAACTAAATAGTACAGGTTTTCCTTACGGGACGATTCTTACATTCTGAAATTGATTGTGGTTATAATTATACAACTCTGTGAATGTACTAGAAGTTAATTGAATTGTATATTTAAATAGGCAAATTATATGATACGTGAATTATATCTCAACAAAGCTGTTACGAAATATAAATGTCAAAGACTTACAGATAACTGAAGACAATGATGGTCTCCTAGCTACTGCTTCCCAATTTTCCTTCAAAAAATATAACTGTAAAAAGAAAAATTTAAAGACATAGTGTAATTTGAGAGAGTTTAAAACTTCAGAATAACTTGAGACAAACCAATAAAAATTCACCAAATTCTACATATGACCTTTCACACTCTTACTCCATTCCTGCCTGCCATAAAACTTTGTGGCAAGCAAAGGCCAAAAAAAAGTGGAGGGTGGTGGTCAGCCAGGTGGCTCAGCTGGTAAAGAACCTGCCTGCCAATGCAGGAGACACAAGAGACTCAGGTTCAATCCCTGGGTCAGGAAGATCCCCTGGAGAAGGGAATGGCAACCTGCTTCGGTATTCTTGCCTGGAAAATTGTCGCAAACATAGGAGCCAGGCGGGCTGTAGATCATGGAGTCCCAGAGTCAGACACAACTGAGCGCACACACACAGTCATAAAAAAGCCTGAAATCCTGCCACTGCAACAGCATAGATGGACCTAAAGAGTATTATGCTTAGTTACAGAAGTCTGACAGAGAAAGGTAAATAATCTCTTATCAGTTATTTGGAATCTAAAAGATAAAGCAAACCAGATGTATATAACAAACCAGAATCAGACCCACAGATGTAGAAACAAATGGTAGTAACCAGTAGGGGGAGGAAAGGGAGTGATAAGGGAACAGGAGATTGAGAGATATAAACTACTATATATAAAATAAATAAGCAACAAAGATGCACCGTACAACACAGGAAAATGTAGCCATTAATAACTTTAAATGGAGTATAAACTATTAAAATATTGAATCAATAGTTGTACACCTGAAAATAATATAATATTGTAAATCAGCTATACTTCAATTGAAAAAAAGGAGGCGGCAAAACAGAGGAAAGCTAAGCTTGATTTGAACACTCAGCCAGAAGTACTAAGTTTACCTTGAAAAATTCTAGAAGGAAAAAAATATCTAGATTGGAACAGGAACTCTAGGGAAGGGACTTGAAAACACATGCAGTTCAAAGTGGCAGCATTCAAAATACATAGCTTCTAGAGGAGACAAAAAGGCACGTAAAAAAGAGAGAAGTACCCTTCAGCAGGTGAAGGGAAAATAAAGCAAAGAGTGAGAATTCACAATGCAGCAAGACAGAGAACCACAAAATTGTGGATACATAACCAACTTTTCCCCTCAGAATAAAACAACTGGCCGAAATATCTGGACTTTGCAGTATTGACAGAAGAGGGCACCATAAAAATAGAGATCTGTAAAACATCCCGATAAAACAGTGTGCAAATGAAAAATTCATAGCAATAAACAGATTTTTCTGTAAAGATGAAAATAAGTTGAGGTAAATTTCTAGCTCAAAACAAAATCTAGGAAAACAGCAACAAAGTAAACCTAAAGAGAGTACTAGGAAGGAAATAATAAAGATAGAAAGTAGGAAGTAATGTAGAGAATAGAAAACAGTAGACCTAATTAATCTATACTGTTTTTTTTTAAATTATCAAATTAGACAAATCACTAGCTACCTTGATCATGTAAAGGAAGAAAGCATAAATATGCAAAGTAAGATAACAAGGTTGAAAATGGTTATTGAAAACAATTTTTTATTTTAAAAAGTCACAAGATAGGAAATTCTCTGACGGTCCAGTGGTTAGGACTCCGCGCTTTGACTGCCAAGGGCCCTGGTTCAGTCACTAGTAGGACAACTAAGATCCTGCAGGCCAAAAAAAGAGACCATACAACTGCTAAAAGAAAACATGGGATTTTTTTCCTTTAACCTTAGTTTAGGAAAAAACTTTCTCACTGTAACTCTTAAAGACACCCTTGCATATGCACACGTTTATTCATTTGGGGAGTGTTTGTAATTGCAAAATATTGAAAGTAACCCAGTAGAATGACTGTATAAATTATGGTACAGCCACACAGTGAAGGATTATGCAGTTGTCAGGAAATGAGGAAAGTCTCTGCACTGTTAAGGTGCAATTAAGAGAAAAGAGTAAATTACAAATAGTATCTATAGTAGGCTACTCTTCATGTAAGAAGGGAGATATATCAATATATACATGTATCTGCTTCTTCCTACAAAATAGTGCAGGAATGATAAACCAGAAACTAATAAAATTGCTTTCCTATAGGTAAGGGGGTCAAAATGGGGTAGAAAGAGCAGCAGTAGTAGAAACAAGACCCTGGGGAGGAAGGGAAGCAACATTTTTTTGTGTAGTTCTGACTCTTCAAACTCTTAATTTTTCACATATCCTCCAAAAATAAGTAAAAGTCAATCTGGATGTGTGTTTGATAGGTGATTCTAAAATGGAATATAAGCACTAACAAATGAAACTTACTGTATTACAAATGAATAACAAAATCACTGACCTGAGTGGGGAAAAAAGGAACTAAGTAATTTTGGAAAATAGGGTTTTGATTATATACTGAAAGTGAAGTCACTCAGTCATGTCCCACTCTTTGCAACCCCATGAACTGTAGCCTGTCAGGCTTCTCCATCCATGGGATTTTCCAGGTAAGAGTGCTGGAGTGGATTGCCATTTCCTTCTCCAGGGGATCTTCCCGACCCAGGCATCGAATCCGGGTCTCCTGCATTGCAGGCAGATGCTTTACCTCTGAGCCACCAGGGAAGCCCAGATTATATACTAGAGGGCTAAAAATTGAAAGAACAAATGTTGTACTCTGTGTGGTAAGTGTTTCTCACAGAAATATTGTTTCAGAATTCTGAAACTGTCTCTGAGTTTGAACAAATAAGTGAATATATTGTGTCAACAGATAATGTAGTTTTTCTATGCTGGATAAGGAAGCTACAGATAAATAAGCAACTATGAACCCTGTTTTCTTTGGAGTTGGAGATATCCATAGGAACCCATGATTTTTCATATATATGCAGATGCAGAATTCAGAAATAAATATAGACATGTGAATATGTATGTTAGTACACATATGTGCATGTCTTGGTTCTGTCCTGAGAGGGGCAAAAAGCAGTGAGATCCTAGTAACAGTAAACATGTTAGTGTCTAGATTTTCTCTAAATAGCTTTTTCCAGAAAAAGGAACGGTGGTACCTGGGAGAAATGGTTGAGTCTAAGGCTGGGGTAGGGAAAATAACAAGGTAAGGCTGGAACATCATATGGTACCAGAAAGTCATTTTTAAAATGGGACTGTTACAATCAGAGCAGAAAAAGAAATAAAATGAATCCAAATTGGAAAAGAAGAAGTAAAACTCTCACTGTTTGCAGATGACATGATCCTCTACATAGAAAACCCTAAAGACTCCACCAGAAAATTACTAGAGCTAATCAATGAATATAGTAAAGTTGTGGGATATAAAATCAACACACGAAAATCCCTTGCATTCCTATACACTAATAATGAGAAAGTAGAAAAAGAAATTAAGGAAACAATTCCGTTCACCATTGCAACGAAAAGAATAAAATACTTGGAAATATATCTATCTAAAGAAACTATATATATAACCTATATATAGAAAACTATAAAACACTGATGAAAGAAATCAAAGAGGACACTAATAGATGGAGAAATATACCATGTTCATGGATCAGAAGAATCAATATCGTGAAAATGAGTATACTACCCAAAGCAACCTACAGATTCAAAGCAATCCCTATCAAGCTACCAGCGATATTTTTCACAGAGCTAGAACAAATAATTTCACAATTTGTATGGAAATACAAAAAACCTCGAATAGCCAAAGCAATCTTGAGAAAGAAGAATGGAACCGGAGGAATCAACCTGCCTGTCTTCAGGCTCTACTACAAAGCCACAGTCATCAAGACAGTATGGTACTGGCACAAAGACAGAACTATAGATCAATGGAACAAAATAGAAAGCCCAGAGATAAATCCACACACCTATGGACACCTTATCTTCAACAAAGGAGGCAAGAATATACAATAGATTAAAGACAATCTCTTTAACAAGTGGTGCTGGGAAAACTGTAAAAGAATGAAACTAGAACAAGAACCACTTGTAAAAGAATGAAACTAGAACACTTTCTAACACCATTCACAAAAATAAACTCAAAATGGATTAAAGACCTAAATGTAAGACCAGAAACTATAAAACTCCTAGAGGAGAACATAGGCAAAACACTGCCCGACATAAATCACAGCAGGATCCTCTATGATGCACCTCCCAGATTACTGGAAATAAAAGAAAAAA
>SJYA01000382.1:189262-208971 GCA_006410615.1 Neotragus moschatus
AGGAAACCAGAATTGAAGAGACACGTGTACCCCAATGTTCATCACAGCACTGTTTATAATAGCCAGGACATGAAAGCAACCTAGACGTCTATCAGCAGATGAATGGATAAGAAAGCTGTGGTACATATACACAATGGAGTATTACTCAGCCATTATAAAGAAAACATTCGAATCAGTTCTAATGAGGTGGATGAAACTGGAGCCGATTATACAGAGTGAAGTAAGCCAGAAAGAAAAACACCAATACAGTATACTAACACATATATATGGAATTTAGAAAGATGGTGATGATAACCCTCTATGTGAGACAGCAAGAAAGAGACAGATGTAAAGAACAGACTTTTGGACTCTGTGGGAGAGGGAGAGGGTGGGATAATTTGGGAGAATGGCATTGAAACATCTATACTATCATGTAAGAAACAAATCACCTGTCTATGTTCGATACAGGATGCTTGGGGCTGGTGCACTGGGATGACCCAGAGAGATGATATGGGGAGGGTGGTGGGAGGGGGGGTTCAGGGTTGGGAACTCATGTATACCTGTGGTGAATTCATGTCAATGTATGGCAAAAACAATACAGTATTGTAAAGTAAAATAAAATAAATGGGACTATTGGATTTTAAACCACAACAAAATACATTTTTCATACATAAAAATGAATAGATAAATTGGGAGAAGGGACAGCACTTTCTCACAGTGGAATTCCAGGGAAATTAAAATAACCGGTAGGCAAACAGCACTGTAGTAATTATTGCATGCAAGAACTTTCAATGGATGCTAAAATTGGGGAAATTATAATAAGAAACAAGATATTTCAAAGTCATAAAATGCTTCCCCACAAGATGCTATTAATTACAAAGGAGAAAATAGTAACTTTAGGAAAAACATGGCAGACACCACTTTAACCAAGTAATCAAAGTAAAAATCACCAGTTGTAAGATTTGTCAACATCATGTATACCCTGGTTATGATGCATTGAGGGTAGTTTTACTTCTGTGGTGTTGTTGCCAAAAATGCATGAGCTCAGTCTAGTCTAATCAGGAGAAAATACAAGGTAAGCCTAAACTGACAATCCTTCTATAGAATAACTGACCAGTGCTCTTCAAAAGAAAAAGGTCATGAAAGACAGAGACTGAGGTGAGGCACTGCCACAGGCTGGAGGAGAGTGAGCAGACTGACAGTGCAGCGTGAGATCCCAGATCGCATCCCCCCTCAGGAAGAAGACATTGGTGGGAACCTGAAGAAGTCTTCGGCTTAAGGAATTTAAGTAAGATCTGTACATTAGTTAACAGTTCTTGCCCTGCTGAGCTGCTTACCATGCACCAAATTCACTCCTCCTCTGCCTTTGGCTCTCACTCATATTGTTGCTTCTCCTCCAAATACTTTTCTTTTGCTTCGTTATCTGGCAGATTCCTTCAAAAGATAGCTTAAATATCACTTCCTCCACAAAACATTCTCTGCCTCTCCAGAACTAGTCTTCAAGGCCCACTTGAATGCTTCTTCCCCTGTCCTGGCATTTACCACACTGATACAATAATGTTTTTATCTTTCTCTAGACCATCTGTGGTATAAAGAATAAATTAGAAAGGGCAAGACCATTTTAATAGGGATTCCCAAGTGGTACAAATGGTAAAGAATCTGCCTGCCAATTCAGGAGATGCAAGAGATGTAGGTTCTATCTCCAGGTCGAGAAGATCTCTTAGAGGAGGAAATGGCAACCTATTCCAGTACTCCTGCCTGAAAAATTCCATGGACAGAAGAGCCTGGTGGATTGTTGTCCCACGGGGTCACAAAGAGGTGGACACAACTGAGCGACTGAACATGTTAAAACTGTTTTAAACGTCAGAGAGCAGTAAGAAGCCTCATGGGGAAATCCAAGCAGGAAATACCGTTTGCCTATGTTAGGACATTGCCAGTGGAGGTAGAATTCAAAGATACTTAGAAAGTTTGGAAGATCCTTGAGGGCAGTCTGTCCTGTTTGCCACTAGACTCATAGCAGGGAAATTCTCACAAATCCTACCTTATAAGCATGACTCCCAATTCCTGCCCATGGAATATTTCACTTTATTTTTTAACTGTCTTGATGCCTTATTTCTGTAATTATCTGTGGAGGTCTATGAGGCTGGCACTTTGGATATTCCACTTGTTATGAAAGGTTGATTCAGTTCTTCTAATTGGGGAATATCTCATTTCTTCTTTACCACTCTCAAATATTCTTTGACATCTTAAGTAAAGAGGATAACTGAGTTTATTTATTTGTTTACTTGCTTGTTTGCTTCTGGTGAGTGGTAGCCAAGAATAGATGTGTGGGTTCAATCCCTAAGTTGGGAAGATCCCTTGAGGAGGGCATGGCAACCCACTGCAGTTTTCTTGCCTGGAGAATCCCATGGATGGAGGAGCCTGGCAGCCTTTGGGCCATAGGGTCGCAAAGAACTGAACACAACTGAGTCGACTGAGCATCCAGCCAAGAGTAGATGAGAAACTAGTGGTTTTTTTCCTACCTCTAGACCAGTTTCCCATGGTAGATACCTTTATGGTTCTTTCATAACATTCTTTCAGTTACCCAATTTTTAAAAGTGTTTGGATTATCCTTGACTTTGCCCTCTCTTTCATGAATTATTATTCATGACTAGCCAAATTTTGCTTTGAGGTGTCTCTCTACTATCTTCGTTTTACCCCAACCATGGTCATCTTATATCTAGATTATTCTAAGAACCTCCTAGTTTACATTCTTAACTTCTCTGCCTTATTATCTTTAACTTAGATTTGCAAGAATTATGTTGATGCCAAGCTTTGATATTGAATTATCTCAGTGGATTGAATTTCCCCCCAAATTGAAAGTATTAAATGAGATAATAGTTGAGTACTTTATAAGTATATATCCCCTAGCTCTTGGTATATTTCTTCCTTTTAAAAATCTTTTCATTTAAACTATAATGTTTGATTTTAAAGGTCTTTCATAATTGAGCCAGTATTTGTTTATCCTTAATTTCTACAGAGAGAGGAAATAGTGTAACAAGTGTACCAATTAAGAGTAAAGGCTGTAGAATATAAAGCCGGCCTCACAACTTGGGTCTAACATTACACAGGAGAAATCACTTGATCCGTTTATGCTTCTGTCTTTTCAACTTTAAAATTGGGGGTACGGGACAATGTTTCTTTCAAGGTTTTTGTCATGAGGAATACCTGATGTTTGCAGACGACTACTTGGCATACCATAGGATATCACATTTTATGCTACTGGTAGAAAATAAAAGTATTTTAATATTCATCTTAGATGATCAGTTCTGAAGCACTTAATATATGTTATATATTTTTATGGCACCTCACTCCAGTACTCTTGGCTGGAAAATCCCATGGACGGAGGACCCTGGTAGGCTGCAGTCCATGGGGTCACTAAGAGTCGGACACCACTGAGCACTTTCATGCATTCACTTTCATGCATTGGAGAAGGAAATGGCAACCCACTCCAGTATTCTTGCCTGGAGAATCCCAGGGATGAGGGAGCCTGGTGGGTTGCCATCTATGGGGTCGCAGAGTTGGACACAACTGAAGCGACTTAGCAGCAGCAGCAGCAGCACATGTATTAAGAGACAGGAAACATTTAAATCATGAAATACTTTCACTTGGGGAAAATCTCAGGGGCACTGAGTGTTAAAAATGCTTACATGACTTCTAAATATAAGTAATAAGATCACGAGACTCATTACTACTGTGGAAAAAGCAGTCCAGGAGTGAACTTCATGCTTTACGAAATGAAAGGAGTCCATTCCATGAGAGACACAATCCCTTTATGTTTGTATTATCCACCTTTGCAGTTAATCAGATCTAGTAAGAGCTCACAAGGCAACAGGTTAGATAAGGTTAATGTTTGGTTACTTCCAAGTAACATGTGATAGAAACTTGCTGTAGTATCTGATTAGCTGTTTTACACTAAGACTACTCTTCTAATGCGGAGTTCCAGAAAAACATCTATTTCTGCTTTATTGACCGTGCCAAAGCCTTTGACTGTGTGGATCACAATAAACTGTGGAAAATTCTGAAAGAGATGGGAATACCAGACCACCTGACCTGCCTCTTGAGAAATCTGTATGCAGGTCAGGAAGCAATAGTTCGAACTGGACNAGGATGAGATGGCTGGATGGCATCACTGACTCGATGGACATGAGTTTGAGTGAACTCTGGGAGTTGGTGTTGGACAGGGAAGCCTGACGTGCTGCAGTTTATGGGCTCAGAAAGAGTCAGACACGACTGAGCGACTGAACTGAAATGAACTATCCTAGTGAATAAAAAATGCTAGAGAAAAGGAGGACTGCTGGAAAAGGTTGTACAGAGAAGTTAAAAGATGGTGTTGTGAATGTCCAAATAGCTTTCTGACTTTACCACTTCTAAACATTTCACCTCACTCGCTCATATTTTCATCACACTCCCATAATTTCACGTTGATAATATTATTATCTAATATACCAACCACATTCATGCTACCCCAGTTATTAGTTAATATCCTTTATAGGTCTTTGAAAAATCTTGAAACCACTCAGAAATCCTCAAACCACTTTATATTTGTAACATCTCTCTAGTCTTTTATAATCTTGCCTATTTTTCCTTCTATAATATTGGTATCTGAAGACTTTAAGCTAGCTGTCTTGTAGAATGGTCCACAGTCTACATTTATTTGTTTTATCTTGACAGATGCCATTTAAATATTTTCAGATGAGTACTACATGAGTGGTTTTTTTTTTTTTTGTCCCCAGTTATATTAGTCAGTCCTATTATTGGTGATGTTAAAGTTGCTCACTTGGGTAAGGTAGAGTCTGCTGGTTTAACTTTTACTCTTTGAAATTAAAAGTTAATGGTATCTTATGATAAACATATTCATGTAAGACTAAAAAAAAAGTTAACAGCAAAGACTATCTTGGTTCAATACGATCTTTCATCTGATAGATTTTTGTCATTTATTCCTAGTCTTTGCTGGAATCAGCTATTACATTGGAGACTGCAAAATACTGATTTGCCACTTGTAAGAAGATGTTAAAGTTGGCTCCCATAAGGTGTCTCCTGTTATAGTAGTCATTCTTTTTATTTAAAATGTCTTAGGCAATATGTGAAAGAATTAGGTTCAAATGTTGTTTTCACCTTTAAAGGTCGAGCACTTAAAAGTCACCTCTTAAGAGCTCAGGCACAAAAAAATTAAGAAAGTTTATCAGCAGTGTCAGTAATTAGATTTAGAAAATTAAATTTCTGTTATTAGTCCCATAGTTGCCCCATTTCCTTTAATTCAGTTGGGAACTAAGTTATTACATTATAACTATAGTTAAACACTGTTAATAGAGTCAGTGTGCTTAATGCTTTTGCAGCAGAAGTTGTTAAGCGGTCAGAAATGTACAGAATGAATCTTGAGATGCAAGCAAAAAATTAAATCTTACTAATTCACGTTCCTTTTTTTTTTTTTTTTTAAGATGTATTTATTTATTGGTTGTGGTTGTTCTTCATTGCTGCGTCTCGGCTTTTTCTAGTTGAGGCGAGCAGAGGCTGCTCTTCGTTGTGGTGTGTGGACTTGTTGCAGTGGCTTCTTGTC
The DNA here is from genome assembly GCA_006410615.1 of Neotragus moschatus. Classification (NCBI taxonomy): domain Eukaryota; kingdom Metazoa; phylum Chordata; class Mammalia; order Artiodactyla; family Bovidae; genus Neotragus; species Neotragus moschatus. The sequence goes on from SJYA01000382.1 coordinate 194,841, forward strand.
CTGGNACGTTTCTTTTTTTTTTTTTTTTAAGATGTATTTATTTATTGGTTGTGGTTGTTCTTCATTGCTGCGTCTCGGCTTTTTCTAGTTGAGGCGAGCAGAGGCTGCTCTTCGTTGTGGTGTGTGGACTTGTTGCAGTGGCTTCTTGTCCTGGGACACAGGCCACAGTAGTGTGATGCATGAACCTAGTTGCCCTGGACGTGTGGGATCTTCCTAGACCAGCATGACTGAGCCAGTGTCCCTTGTCTTGTGAGGCGGATTCTTAACCCCTGGACCACCAGGGAAGCCCCTAATTCATATTGTTTTTATTGAGGATTTATTCTTTGAAAGTTTCCTTTGTTACCTGATCTTGGTACCATGTTTTAAGCACAGTTCCAAGGTATTATAAGAAACATTTTTTAAACCTGTTTCACTGTTATTTGTAATGAACATTTACAGGGTACAACAAAGCTAATTTATGTAATTAATGATATAGTATCCAAAGAAAATATTGAAGATTTTGTGTCTTATTAGCACGTTATAGGTTGTTCCTAAATTAGGCGTTCTCTGTAGATAGAATTCACTATTGACAGCTAAGTTCTTTCAGAGTTAGAGGGAGACCTCTACCTGACAGTAATGAAACTACATTTTAAAATATTCCTTATGATTTTTCATTAATTCAGAGTTTCTTGAATTAATAAGACCTAACAGTTTCCAAGGCCATCTCTGGTGGCTCACTGGTAAAGAACCCACTTGTCAGTGCAGGAGATGCAAGCTTGATCCTTGCATCTACAAGATATCCTCAAGAAGAAAATCGCAACCCACTCCAGTATTCTTGCCTGGGGAATTCCATGGACAGAGAAACCTGGTGGGCTATAGTCCATGGGGTTGCAAAAAAAAGTCAGATACAGCCTAGCAACCAGCAACAAAACAATTTCCAAAGCTCAAAGATAAATAGAATCATTTGAAATAGCATCCATATATACAAGTGGTTTTATCCTGACCTTTCTGAATAGTAGAGATATTCAGTTTAATTTTGCTACAATGAAGTTGGATTCCTTCATTATTCTGCATTTTAGTTTGTTTTCCTGTTTCATAACAAGAGCTTTTGTTAGGATTTTTAAGGAACGCCTTGAATTTATATCTCTCAAAAGTAACAAAGTTTTATCTGGAAAAATATCACTTGTACATTTTAATGAAAGCAGTAGCCATTTGGGGAAAAGCTAGGGACTTGGATATATGTGTTTTGGTACCCAGGCTGGTACTTGGTTTTTACCTCTTCCATTCAGATGAGTAGCAAAAAGTATACAACATGGTAAAGGATTGTACACTGAGGAAATAAGTATTTTGGGAAACTTTAAGTAAATTAATGCAAAACATCTCAGACAAGAATCACTGTCTTAATACCTTTGAATAGTCAGGAAAGGTTTTGTGGATTTATATAGAGTATATAAGTCCGAAATATAGCCTATTGAAAGCAATAACGTAGTTATAGTGTCTTTCATTTTGCCATTTCCTAAGCTGATATACGGATTCCCAGGTTGCTCACTAGTAAAGAATCCACCTGCCAAGCTAGAGACTCACATTCGATCCCTGGGTTAGGAAGATCCCCTGGAGAAGGAAATGGCAACCCACGCCAGTATTCTTGCCTGAGAAATCCCATCGACAGAGGAGCCAGACAGGCTACCATCCATGGGGTTGCAGAAAAGTTGGACATAACTGAATGTGTAAGCAGCAGCAGCAGCAGCAGCAAGCTTGTATACAGAGCACTGCTGATACGTTAAACTCTATAAGACTTAACCATTTTAGTGGTAGAGAAAAGTATTTTTGGTTAGTGGTATACGTTTTTTTCTTCAAATAGTACAGGTAATAAATGTCTGGTAGGATCTTTGCAGTACCCGCAAAGTATGTTTATGGAAAGTATTTTGTTTTTCTTGGTTCTTGAACGATGTTTTCAGTTCATTCTTTAAAGTCTGCCACTTGAGCTAATATAGACAACAGACATCTGACACAAGGCAGAATTGTCTTCTGACCGCAGTTCTATTGCTATCTCCATCTGTTGGTGTGAAGAAGTAATGATCTTGCCAGAAGAAGCAAGCTCATTTAAATTTTAGCAGAAACAAATTAAGAAATAAAGAATTGTGCTCTTAATGCATTTTGTTTCTTTGCAACAGTTAAATCAATTCGAAGATGAGAAACCATCATGGGATGTCAGCTTTTGTAGGCAGATTGTCTTTGAGTTTTTTTTAAAGGTTTTTTGTTAGTGACATTAGAAGTGTTAAAGAGCGTTATGAAAAACCTGATGTATTAACTGCCTAGATCTCATACATTTTGTTCTTAAGGGAATTCTGGAAAATATAATAATCTCAACTTTTCTAATCAGCGTGCAACAAAAATTTAATAGCGAGAAATCTCAAAAAATCCTGATAGTCCTAGCACATTCACAGTTTCATAGACTTTTGCATCATTGCTTCTGAATTGCTAATGAAGAGCTCAGTATAGCTTCCAATCCGTTTCAGATATTCTGGGTGGTGACTGGCTAGAGTGTTACTGACATCACAACATACAGCTGTTGACTTTCTATTGTCTGAGTCCTCTGCAAGTGCTGTAGACCGCTCCCGCAGCACTCTCCCAATGCCTGACTAATCAGCCGGCTGTGTGTGCACTGAGCTCTGTAGAGGAGCGATGCAGAGCATCAGTTTACAGATGATACTATGGCAGGTACATCTTCATTCACTCTGTATGATGAAGCGAATACCAATACGATGAAGGTATGTGACTCTTAATTCATTTAATAATGTGTACAAAGGGTAAATCAGATGTATGAAGAGTTATTCGTGTTCACTTAGTACCCTAATTTTGCTAGGGGCTTGTGATAAAATCCAACACAAGAGCTTGTTTTTTAAATGGGTTTTGTTTCTTTTTGTAAAGATATGTTTGTTAAGATTGGTAGAATGAGGAGTCGGATTCATTTGCTTCTCAGTAATAGTACAAGTTTTTTCTCCCCTAACCCCCAAATTTGTGAGACTCTTTGTACCTTGTTGATAGAGTGGTTTACCTGAGTCCTCATTGATATTTGTGTGCAACAGAACAGTTTGTCAGTCAGGAAGATGTCTTCTCTTTCAGGTACATCTCAAAATAGACATGCTGTGTGGCTTTTTCATTTAAAATTTTTCATTGTGTAACCAGTACAGTGTGGATGAGACTTTGGAAATTTTAAAACAACCTTAACTTTCAAACCCGATGTAAATTTTTGTACTCCTTTTTGGGAGAGAGAGAGAATAGTTTTTAAAGTGCTTATAGCAGGAAAATGTAGATTTGTCATTGCTCTGATTATCGTAATCAATTATCACATTGCAAAAGAGAACAAATGCTAACTAAGCTGTAATTTTTGAGATCTGATTTCTAATCATACTATGTAAAAACTTTGACATTTATCTTGATATGTTATGATTCTTCAAAACTGAAATCCCACCATATGGGCAATACTGAATAACTGAAATAGGTCCATTAGTGTGTAATTGACTTGTTTGGAAGATTTTTGAGTTTTGCTTGCTTTTTTCCTGGGTTTAGCCAAAATGTTAACAGTTTTTGGAATTGCTCTATTGTTTTCAACCCCCCCTATAAGAATCAATTATTTTGATCTTGAGAAATAACTCATCTTTTTTCAGAGGAGACAGGAGAAAACTCACTAAATGGCCTTTTTTCACTGCTGAATATCATTGTTCCTTTTCCTTGTGTTTCTTTCTGATTCCCAATTGTGTAAGTAATTAGAATTGTGAAAATATTAATAGCTATTATTAAAATTAGGGAGTTTTATTAGGTACATTATTTCAGTCTAATGCCAGGAGAATTTCAATCATCATTTCTTTTTTATGTTTCAGGTTTTAAATTTTATGTTGAGCAACGAAAGAAAAAAAATGAAAATTAACAGCTCATACTCTCAGTTCTTACCTACAACTGCTTTTATCCATCCTTTGTTGCATTCTGGTTTTCTCTGTTTTAGTTGTCTTTCCCCCTTTTAGTTTATTCTGTTCTTTAGGCTTCCTTTTGTCTCTCTGCCCCCTGTCCCGCTGTGTGTGTGTGTGCATGTGTGAGTGACTTTCTGAGTGTTTCTCTTCTGCCTCTCTTCTCTCTGCCTCCCTCCTTTCCCTCTGTCTCCCTCCACTGGCCTGTTAGTCTCTCTTACTGTGTCGGTCTGTCTCCCTCTCTGTGCATTTCTACCTGGTGTCTCAGAGCCCCTCTGCCTCTCTGTGTCTGCCAGTCTTCCTTTCCTCTTCTGCTCACCTGACTCTCCCTCTCTGGTGCCTCCTTCTCTCTGCGGGTGTCTCTCTCCCTGCCCCCACCGTCTCTCCCTTTTCCTCTGCTTGCCTCTGTCTCTCCCTCCGTTTCTGTTCATGTTTCCACTTTTCTTCCTTTGTGCCTGGTGTGCCCTGCTCTGGGCCCCTGACTCCAGCTTTCCGTTGTCCCCCCACCCCTTCCTCTTCCTCTGTCACCCTCCTCCTACTCTTCCGTGCCTGACTTTCTTCCTGCCTCACTGTTCCTGTTTGTGCCTCCAGTGTCCTTGACGTTGTCCTGTTAGTCTTTCTGCCTCCATTTCTCTCTCTCTCTTAGCGTTTTGCTTCGTTCTCTACTCTATCCCCCGGTCTTTCTCTTTCCCGTCCAACCTTTACTCATACACATACACTCTCCAAATTTTCATCGTCCAGGTTTTCAGTTTTCATTGGAACCAAATCTGCACTTGACTTTAAATGTTCTTTGGTTATTTAATAGCAGTGACTGGCAACACTTTATGTTAAACTCTGCACTTGCTAAAAAAGAAACTATTGAGTAATAGTTAAATATATTTTAAATAAGCAAATTTTACCCTTCAATTTCTTTAATTTTAAAAAATTTTGTTTCAGGCCTTATAAGTGGATTGAAATGATCACATATTGAAATTGTAATTTAAAATATTTTGTCTTCCAAAGATACACATTTTAGACTGTTAAAGGGGATTCTTTTTCTCTTAAATGATTTTTCTATTAATTTTCCTATTTTTCTTAGAAAGCACCTTTAAAATTTTCACTTTTCAAGATAACTTAAGACAATACCTACTTCATAATTGTGTTCCAGGTCATATTTTTTAATATACCATTCTGTATTTTTCCAAATGTGTTACAGTGAATGTACAATGGTATTTTCAGCTTTTTATTTTGAAATAATTGTAGAGTCACAGAAAATAGCAAAATACTTAGAGAAGTCTCGTGTGTTAAAAGATTTTTAACATTTAAAAGTGTTTTTTTCAAGATTTTGTGCCTTGTATCTTCGTATTTAAAATGGTCTGAGGAACAGAAATTCACTTAACATTTACATGTGTACATAGAAACAAACCTAGCAACTGTCATCATGCTGTTTTTATTTTGCTTTGTAAAACAGATTAAGATAGCAAGTTGATTAAGGCATAGTTGTCTTAATGGCACTGTGGTTTTGTGATAACTCACATAGAGCTATCAGGGAAGATACTTAAATTTTCAGCTAACAAGTTATATATGTTTAAGACACAAAGTAAGATGTATAAGATAAAAATGTTTTCAGAGCTGAGTTAAATATCATCTTCAGGTATAACTCTCCCTTCTATGAAATCATGTAACATTTCTTTTGGTGCCTCTGCTGATTGTCATAGTTCAGTTTTCTGGTATGTAATCAGATTCTTGGTCATGTGGGACATGGGGTAGGAGTGAAATAGAACCCCCAAAAAAATCATTATCTCTGAAAATCTTCTTCTCATACCTCCCTAGCTGAGGAGCCACCATTCTAATTGATATAAGATGTCTTTAATAGAGTTAATAGTTATTTTTTTTCAATCAAGTTCCTCTAAGGCCTAGAATTCCTCAGATGTACTTTAGTAACTAGATAAATGTTTGAAGCCCAGTTAATATCTCTCAACCCAGCCCCACCTTCTCACTTGAAATTTACGAGTTTGTGTAAAATGTGCGTGTATGTATGTATACATGTGCATGTGTGGATATATATGTGTGTGTTTCTCCGGAGCCTATACTTGAATGTTAATTAACAATCCTTGTAAAACACAGATAAAAATATTGTATATAACATGCATCTATAAAATATAAAACGAGATGCCAACTAGGATTTATGTATGTGCTTCTAAATAACCTAAAACCACATGGAAAAATGTTCATGAACCTACTCGTGTCTGAGTGCTGCGTCCCTGCAGAGAGAATCTGTGGGTTTAATAAGCTTCTCAAGCCAGATCCTTTTATGGGTCTAAATATAATTACTGCTTTATGGTGTCTGTAAATCATTATTCAATCTACTATGCTGGTTTGACATCTTCTCTCTTTTCTGTTATTTTCAAATACTTAGAAGAATATATGGTTTCTATCTTCAGCAGAAGGCACTTCCACAGAAATCACATGCCTTTTCTTTCTTTTTTTTTTTTTTAAGTAGTTTGAACATATGCAGTGCTGATTACCAAGCATATCTGATGTCACGCCATAATACAGGATCACCAGAGAGAGACAGTAGAACATTTTATTATCTCAGTATTTTCAAAGTGCTAGCTAAACCACAACTTCTTTTAACAGGTAGGAAATGAATGACACCAGAAATTGTAGACCAAATGACAACAAAAATTGTAGACTGAATGCCCCATTGAATTTCAGTGACAATTGCAAAGAAAGCAACAGAAACTTATAAACTATTAATAACTACTAAAACAATTTGATGTAGTGAGTATAGTTCAAGGAATAATGAAAGAAAGCCATTAATAAATCCAATCTGAAACGTATTAGACTGGATTTATTCATTTTGTGCACAGCCATAGGAAATTGAACTAATTAAATTGGACAGAGCATTAGGTACTTTAAATAGAAACTATATCTGCTCATTCTACAAATGTAGGGGATAGTATGAATTTCTGGAGACCAGGAGATTCTCGGTGGCGTTCACGCGTGCCTAGCAGCAGCATCTTCGAGCTGTAATAGTATTTGCACTTTGTTGTGCACATCCTTTTATAGAGTATGACGGTAGATGGTGGCCATTGAAAGACAACACCTGTTCTACCTCAAGCTGTTTTTAAGCTATTTTTACTGACCATGAAATACTCTTTGACTGAAAAGAAATAAAACATTTTTGAGCCTTTTTTCCCCTGAACATAATCCCTAGGTGCTTTTTTGAAAGAGGGTTGTGATCCTTTGTTAGAGAGAATGTAGTTGGCAGTTCAAGAAGAGAAGGGTGGCACATTAGTAGTTATAAAACAGAATGTCTGCCAATTGTAACCTAAATTAGAATCTTGTAAGGAAACCTTTTTTTGTCATAAGGAGGAAATGGGTCATGTTAGACCTACTGATTCAAATGCTAGAGAAAATGAAGTTTCACATGTTGATGAAATACACAAGCCGTCAAAGAACCTTTGGATGGATTAGATAAATGTGCCAGGAGCTCAGCGTGAATTTTGCTGAGACTCTGATGACAGAGCTTAATACCTTTAAGGCCTTCAAAGAACTTCCATTGTGATCCAGTGGTAAGAATGAAATGCTAGCCATGGATAAAAAGTACATTCGAAATAAATTCATTTAGTTATATTAGTAGTACAGAGGGGGGAGAAGATCAAGTGAAAGAGTTCTGAAGGAGTAAAGGGATACCACATTAGAGTCTAGCTTAAATACCATAAAGACTGAAGGCTTCTGATGGAGTGGCCTAGCATGCCATATAAAGATATGCCTTTTCATTGATGGCATTAGGAATGGCTGAATAAACTGGGATTATCTTCACAATATTCACTTTTATTCATGAATGGTAAACTACAGGTATTATCATGTTGTGAACCTAGCACAAACCACGTTAGTAAGAATGTAATGAATGAGACTAGACTATGCAAAAGGTTGATAACTGCAATGGCTCATGACACTGAGTAACCCAGCATTAGACCAAGCTTCGCAGGTTAAGGGCATAGTCCTCTGTAAGTCTACCCTCACTTCTAATCAGCCAGCTACAGATTTGAAGACTCCCTTTACCCCCTCAGGTTTTAAAAATTCACTAAAATGACTTCTAGAACTCAGGAAAGTGCTGCACTTCCATTACAGCTTTATTGTAACAGATAAAAAAGATTGGGGAGGGTCCCAAATGCAAAGCTTCCCTCGTCATCTCTGTGGAATGAGTTAGGATGTGTTACCCTTCCGGTACAGATATGTGACAGAATATTGCAGTTTGGGGGAGCTCACCCAAGCTTCAGTTTTCAGAGTTTTTATTAGTGTCTCATTACATCAGCATGATGACTGATCATCAGCCCATCAGTTGAATTCAGTCTCTCACCACCCCTTTCCCTTCCCAGAGGTCATGGTGATATTACATTGGCTCAGAGCCCCAACATTCTAATCCTGTTAATCGTTCAGGTATGGCCAGTCCCCATTTTGAGTCATTTTCTTCACATCAGTTCTGTAGGGCCTTCACCATAAGTTACCTCAGTAACATAAACTATTAGTACCCTGTATTCCTATCACTTCCAAGAATTTAAATTTATTTTTTGGTCTTGCCATGTGGCTTTTGGGATCTTAGTTCCTTGACCAGGGATTGAACTCAAGCCATGGCAGTGAAAGCACCAAGTACTTACCACTGAACTGCTGGGGAATTCCCCCAAATTCCAAGAATTTAGATGCTACCTCCCAGAAACTAGAGACAAAGGCCAGCCAAATTATTTACTACACAATATTTTATTCTCTTAAATGTTGATAGTGTCTTTGGTATTCTGTATTAGGATAATAATTTATTTTTCTGGCTGTCATTATTCCAAGAGATAAGTCAAGGTTGAATAAACAGATGTTTTTCCGTCTAAATAGTTCTCTTTAGCAGTTTCCATTGCTTAAAAGCATCTCTCAGTAGATAATATACTATGTAAAGAATGAGTTAAAATCAGTTCAAACTCAGTATGGAACAAAAAATCTATACTCTCTCTTCTTACATGCCCATTATCTTAATTTCTCCTCTCACACCCTTCTTATCTGTGCTCAGTTTCCAAGAATCTAAACCTTCAAATGTTCTTTATTTCCCAAAGGATGATCAAATGATAACACCAGTCTTTTTTCTTCCATGTGGTCTTTAAAGGGATTCTAACTATGTGCCAAGAGATCTTATAACCTGATATGTTTATGTCAGTCCTGCATTTAACACATAACGTAGGGAGCATCTCTCATGAGCTCATGCTTAAGAGCCCTTTCATGCTCTTTCAGTTTTTGTCCTTCTCTGGCCCACTGCCACTTTTGCTAGTGCTTGCTATAAATTTACTAATATTCCTGCCTAAAGTCCTGTCTCCTAGAGTTTCTGATACAGTTAGTCTTCAGGACACCATATTCACTAGAATCTTCTGTACTGGCCTTGATCCCTTATATACCTCGAACTGTTTGTCTTCCCCTTTTTCTTTCCTGCTTTGGTTCTCTAATGGGAAACACTTTCTTTCGCCTCTGCATCAGCTCAAACTAGGAACCCCACTACATAAAAATATAGAAAGACTTCTTTTAGTACTCTAGCATTCCTAGCCTCCAGCTTTTTACCTTTTGATTGGCATTGTTAGGCTTCTTAAGCACTGTACCATATAATGTTATAATGGTAGATCTGGAAATGGCTGTTTAGTAGCACCTGAGCTGTCTCATTTCATTTACTCCCATTACAGTGACTTCAGTTAAAGAATCTCAGAAACCTGTAGTTTTGATATCTGTAGACTTCCCCTCAGAAGGACTGTGCCTAGACAGTTCTGGATGTTGGAGTCAGCTGTAACGAGCCTCCCACTACAGACCCACTCCAATATTTATCCTCACCCATCATTCTTTGAAGAGTTCACAGCTATCCCAACTTCCTCACTTTTAGCACATAATGTCCTAGGTTTGAAATAGAGAAAGTGTTTTTTAGATATGAATTCCCTCAGTTTCTTGTCACATTCTCTTCATTTTTCTGAGAACGGTAAGTACTTGCAAGGCTTATCCTTTCATTTGTTCTCTGGCTCCAATTCTTCATTTCTTTCTACTTCAGATTTTCCTTCTCATTCTCATCCTTTCTTTCCTTTTCAAGACCCCCAACTTCCCTCCATCCTTTCTCTGCTTTCTATCCTGACAGCCTTCCCCTAGCTTTGCATCTTATGCTAACCTTGTTACCAGATCCAGCAGACTCTTTGTTTCTCCACCTTCCTGCCCATCTCCTAAGGATTTGGTATTCCCTGGGAATTCTATCCTAAGTCCACTTCTTTTCTTACTCAGTGGCTTCTCAGCAACTGCGTCTAGGTTGATAATTCAGAACTTCTATCTGTTCAGCACTTCTACCCAGTCAACAGTATCAGCCTTTCCTTCTCTGCTTAACACCTGATAGTACAACTCCTGATTAGATTTCTCCCCTGAATGTCCTAAAGGCACCCTGAACATACTATATACAAAACTGAAGTGAGATTGTTCTACACCAGATCCTCTTTTCCCCCCTCTTATGTTTCCTCCATCCTAAAGGAGATCAGTCCTGGGTATTCATTGGTAGGACTGATTTTGAAGCTGAAACTCAATACTTTGGTCACCTGATGCAAAGAGCTGACTCACTTGAAAAGACCCTGATGCTGGGAAAGATTGAGGGCAGGAAGAGAAGGGGACGACAAAGGATGAGGTGGTTGGATGGCATCACCAACTCAGTGGATATGGGTTTGGGTGGACTCTGGGAATTGGTGATGGACAGGGAGGCCTGGCATGCTGTGGGTCATGGGGTGGCAAAGAGTCAGACACAACTGAGCGACTGAACTGAACTGATGTTTCCTCTGTTGGTGGGTAGCAAGCATTACCTGCAGTCATTTGTATCCTGTGATAACTGTCACATCCCTAACCTGTATCTGTCAGAGAAGGCAATGGCAACCCACTCCAGTACGCTTGCCTGGCAAATCCCATGGATGGAGGAGCTTGGTGGGCTGCCGTCTGTGGGGTCGCACAGAGTCAGACACCTGTATTTGTATCTTATCAACCTCTGTATCTAGTTGGTCTCCCCAGTTAATTACTTTCTGTTCTATTAACATCCTTGTTTCTAGAGGCAGTATATATAGGCAGTGGCTAATAGCAAAATCACTGCAGATGGTGACTGCAGCCATGAAATTAAAAGACGCTTACTCCTTGGAAGAAAAGTTATGACCAACCTAGATAGCATATTAAAAAGCAGAGATATTACTTTGCCAACAAAAGTTGGCTGGTCAAGGCTTGGTTTTTCCAGCGGGTATGTATGGATGTGAGAGTTGGACTGTGAAGAAAGCTGATCGCTGAAGAATTGATGCTTTTGAACTGTGGTGTTGGAGAAGACTCTTGAGAGTCCCTTGGACTGCAAGGTGATCCAACCAGTGCATTCTGAAGGAGATCGGCCATGGGATTTCTTTGGAAGGAATGATGCTAAAGCTGAAGCTCCAGTACTTTGGCCACCTCATGCAGAGTTGACTCATTGGAAAAGACTCTGATGCTGGGAGGGATTGGGGGCAGGAAGAGAAGGGGACGACCGAGGATGAGATGGCTGGATAGCATCCCTGACTTGATGGGTGTGCGTCTGAGTGAACTCTGGGAGTTGGTGATGGACAGGGAGGCCTGCCTGATTACATTTTTTCTCTAAGTGAAAAAATACAGCATTGTGTCTAATAAAGTGACATTGCAGTGCCAAATTCCATTCAGGTAACTTCAATAATTCCTAATTACTTCAATAATTCTAATTCCTCCCCCTCCCCCAATATTTATGTGAAAAAAAATTTTTTTAACCTATGTGACCACGTTTCTTTCCTACAACGGAATTATAATTATTATTTGGGGGATGTGGGTGAGCCATGGGCTTGTGGGATCTTAGTTCCCTGACTGAGGATTTACCCAGGCCCCCAGCAGGGGAAGTGCAGAATCCTAAACAGTGAATCATCAGGGGATTCTCTTAAATAATTTTTTGATGTTTTATCTAGAAAAAACTGGTTTTCAGTGTGTGAAATTAGAATATTTATTTTTCTAATTACTTAACTTTTCAGTTCTTTTGTGCTATATAAACACATAGGCTTCTCTGGTAGTCAGACGATAAAGAATCTGCAGCATAGAAGATCTGGTTTGATCCCTGAGTCAGGAAGATCCTCTGGAGAAGGGACTGGCTACCCACTCCAGTATACTTGCTGGAGAAGTCCATGGACAAAAGAGTCTGGCGGACCACAGTCCATGCGTTAGCAAAGAGTCGAACGTGACTGAGCACCTAACACACTCATGGAACCACATATATTAGGCTATAGGCAGAATGAGGTGATCCTTTGAATTAGCAGTGGTTAATTTTTATTGCTGAAAATTCTGTCTGAAATCTTCACTGGAGAAATTGTTCGTTCATGGACTGCATATGCTTTCAAAATGTTGATCCTAATTCTGCCCTGCTTTGTTACCCTGAGGAAGGTAGCTAACTATGCATATTTATCATTTGTAAGCTCCTTGGCTTCGTGTTGTCCCTTCACCACAAACTGAATCCTTATTGCCAGCCAGGTTTACATAGTTTAATACTTAAGATCACAAGAGATAGGGAAATTAAGAGAGACTGGATGATTACCTGACAGTACTGCTAATTTAGTAGCGATTAGCCTGACTGACCATAAATAAAAATAGGATCTCTGTACTGCTATGTACTATCTACATTGAAAAGGGTAAGTTTACTACTTCTTTCTTGAACACAGTGTTACCAAGTTACTACACATTTTAAGTATTTTTTGAAATAAATATGCTCTATAAACCCAAATTGTCTCTCTTCTTGGTACATATTAATGATGATGCAGCATTTTGGGTAAGAGCTTAGAGAGGAGCATCTGTCTGCCCCAGTTCATATCCTGCTTCATATCCTACTGTTACCACCTATGTGACCATGGACAAAGCAGTTTATCTGTGTCTTAGTTTCTTAATCTGTAAAATGGGGATATTGAAACAGCTTGCTTCCTAGAATGGTTATGAGCTTTTTTTTTTTTAGTTCTACCAGTTTATTGCTACCAATCCATCTCCCTCCACCCTCATTCATGCATTTTAAAGATTTTGGCCCTTTTGTATTGAAAATATTTTTGTTACGTGATTTGCCTTTTAATCACTTACATGTTTGTCATATAAAAATATATTGAAACTATTGTAAATTTTGTTAATATTTTTCTTTGATAGCTTCTAAGTGTTTACATCATTCTTGGGAAGGACTCTCACATAATAATTATAAAATATTTCCTATATTCATATAATTTTATAGTTTTACTTTTTTAGGTTATAAAAATTTAATTTTCCCTCTAATGCCCATTTGCATATGGTGTTGGGTAGATGCCAGCCTTTCTGTGCATAAAGTTCTGAAGATTTTATTGTGTATAATACATACATGTGGCATTTCTCTTTTGTGGCTACCTGGTAGCTTAGAAATTGTATATAATCAAATCTCTGTTGTTTAGTCACTCAGTCATGTATAACCTTTTTGTGACCCTGTGCACTATAACCCATGGGGCTATGGAATTTTCCTCTGTCTGTGGGTTTCCCAGGCAAGAACCCTGATGCCGGGAGCCAGCGTGGGAATCCCACCCGTGAAACGGTCAAGTGGTAGAAATCCGATGGGCAAGGCGATTCAGATTTCAGAGATTCCCCCTGAGTTTCCCTGAACATTCTACACCCCCAAAATAAGGGAACCCAAATATGCCTGCTGCCAGGAGCCAGCGTGAGGATTCTACCTGTGACATTGTCATGTGGCAGACTCGATGGGCAAGGACGATTCGAGTCTTGGAGTTTCTCCCTGGCATTTCCTGAGCGTGTACCTAGAAAATAAGAATTCTGCCTGACATTGTACTTTTTTCTAATTCTTCTGACATTCTGGAAAAAGTTAATTCAAGGCTTTAGTCTTCTGCATTTGAAAGGAGTGTTTCAATTCAACCCCCTCTGTCAACCCTCTGATTTAAATGTTTTCATTTACCTAAGTTTCCCAAACCTTTTTCAAGCCTGTGAATTGCTTACAGCCCCCAACTGCGAGGGGCACAAAGCTTGAAGTATCTTAAAGTTATAGGGCTAAAAATCCCATTGGTGACAGGATTTCACTGTTGACTCAATGATAGCTGCCAGACCTCCTTATTCTTTGTCTTTTGGGCACCCAGGAAGATGTTAATCAATGTAAA
>SJYA01000382.1:210932-309634 GCA_006410615.1 Neotragus moschatus
TGTTGAAGAAGACTCTTGAGAGTCCCTTGGACTGCAAGGAGATCCAGCCAGTCCATTCTAAAGGAGATCAGTCCTGGGTGTTCTTGGGAAAGACTAATGCTGAGGCTGAAACTCCAATACTTTGGCCACCTCATGCGAAGAGTTGCTTCATTTTAAAAGACCCTGATGCTAGGAGGGATTGGGAGCAGGAGGAGAAGGCGATGACTGAGGATGAGATGGCTGGATGATATCACCGACTTGATGGACATGAGTTTGTGTGAACTCTGGGAGTTGGTGATGGACAGGGAGTCCTGGAGTGCTGCAATTCATGAGGTCGCAGAGAGTTGGACAATTGAGCGACTGAACTGAACTGAACTGAGGGCCCTCTGGATAATCCAGAGCACTCTCCCCATCTCAAGATCTTAGTCACATCTGCACAGTCTGTTGTGGCCCTAAAATGTAGCACCCACAGGTTCCAGGATTTAAGAAGCAGATATCTTTGGGGAGATATTTTTTCAGCTTTTCGGGGTCCCATGGGAAAATAAGGACCTATGACCTAATTTAGAATTGTGTGTATCCTCTAGGATTCTCAGATATCTTGTCTTTTTACAATAGAATGAAAAAAAAAGACTCAAACTACAAGACATAAAACCACAAAATATTACTGTAACTCTTTCAGGACAAGTTATCTAGACACCTGGAAAAAGGATATTCGTTAAGTCCAAATTATTATCAAGGTCTGCGAATATAAAAAAAGCAATGTCTTTGTTTTATGTTCTACACCCTGGAGGCTCATTAGAGGCATTCATTGGTTTTTTGTATCTGTCATTCAAAACAAACTCCAGTACTTTAGGCAGCCATAATGATCTCATGTATCTTTTCTGAGGGTTTGGCTCCTTGAATTAATTTGACGTAGAGTGTATTTCGCCTATCTAACCATCTGTATTTTACTCCGACAGTTTATAAGCTGCAAGAAACAGGTCCTATATATTATGGTTAGTCAACAAATCCACCTTCACCACTTTACATACTGAATAATTTTGCCCATTCATATGGATGAGAAAGAAGAATAGATATGAGTGGCAGAAGAAAGTGAGTCTCAGAGAATTCTAAGAACTTTCTCAGGTCAGTTATTTTGATGAAATGAACAGTATGTATGTAAAATGCTTAGTCCAAAGCATCAGTGAAGAATAGTTCTAATTGCAAAACTAGGAAGAGCAGTTATAGTCAGTGACATTATTATTATTATTATTATTGGAACAGGCTTGGAATGAGAGAATTAAAGCACACTACTGGACAAATTGATGAAAATGAAAGGGGAGAGTGAAAAAGTTGGCTTAAAGTTCTGCTGGGATCCAGCGTGGGAATCCCCCCCATGAAACGGTCACATGGCAGAAATCCGATGGGCAAGATGATTCGGATTTCAGAGATTCCCCCTGAGTTTCCCTGAGCATCTACACACCAAAAATAAGGAAACCCAAATATGCCTGCTGCCAGGAGCCAGCGTGAAGATTCCACCCGTGACATTGTCATGTGGCAGACTCGATGGGCAAAGACGATTCAAGTCTCGGAGTTTCTCCCTGGCATTTCCTGAGCGTGTACCTAAAAAATAAGAATCCGTCTGACATTGCACTTTTTTCTAATTCTTCTGACATTCTCTGGAAAAAGTTAATTCAAGGCTTTAGTCTTCTGCATTTGAAAGGAATGTTTCAGCTCGACCCCCTCTGATAACACTCTAACTTAAATGCCTAACAGGTTCCCCGGAACTTTTACAGCTTGTGAATTGCTTACAGCCCCCAACTGCGAGGGGCACAAAGCTTGAAGTATCTTAAAGCTACTTTTTAAGAGCTAAAAAACATATTGATGACAGGATTTCACTGTTGATTCAATGATTGCTGCCAGACCTCCTTATTCTTTGTCTTTTTGGCACCCAGGAAGATGTTAATCAATGTAAACAGGATATGGGAAAAGATATATAGTAGTTTTGATGTTAGCAATACTAGACTTTTGAGTTAATTACCTTTCCTTTGTTATAAATCACTGTACTCCTCTTGTTACAAATTGCTATGTAAGAATGTAACTTTATTTAGTGCTTTCTGAGAATGGCACCAGACTTTGGGAAGAACAACACNAAAAACATATTGATGACAGGATTTCACTGTTGATTCAATGGTTGCTGCCAGACCTCCTTATTCTTTGTCTTTTGGGCACCCAGGAAGATGTTAATCAATGTAAATGGGATATGGAAAAAGATATATAGTAGTTTTGATGTTAACAACACAAATAAGTCTTCTGGTTAACAAACCCTTATCAGAAAAGAGCCATAAAATGTTAATTGGCCTTTTGGCCTAAAGATGATGTAAATCACCTGAGGCTTGAGGCTTGTGTATACAACTAGGTATGCAGAGAGAAAAGCCTGGTTTTGATAAGAGTCTAGGCTGCTAACACTGCATAATTTTGTATTACCCCTTGATCTCTATGTATCAAAAAAGGTAGAAAAGGCCTTGAAGGACAATAGGGGCTGGGGCCAGTTGCTGGACTGGTTTCCCCTGTGTCTCTTTCTCTCTCCTTTTCCGGCTGAATTCCCAATTGGGGCGTGGAGGCTCGCCATGTCTACTTACTTGTCCTGGCTTCTAAGATCCCAAGGCGGGGTACCCCCCGATATTAAAGAGGATGCCGGTGGCCCAACGTAGATGGTGCAAACCTCTTGTCTCGAGGTTTTATTGGCTTTCCACGTAAACCAAGTTATTCAGCCTCTTTTCTCCACTTAATTTTCCTACTATACTATTATTTCCTAATCTAATCTTATATTTCTGAATAAATGAGTTTTTCCTCGCCGACTCCATCCTGGCTTCGAATTCCCTGAATCCACCGGGGCTGGAGCCCAACACTGGAGGTTGATCAAAGCTAGCTACTTCCATCAGCTCCCTCCTCTCCAAAAATATTAGCCTGACTTTTTCTCTGCCCCTGTGTTTGAGACATTAAAAGGAGTATCTTTGGCAATATCTATGGGCTTGAACGATAACTCCTTTTCCTTCCAACCACTCATCAATTCAGTGACACTCCAAGAGTCTTTAGTGATTTGCTCATGGCGAAGTCACTTCGTCTGTAGAGTCTGACCCTTTAAGGATTTTGCACCTTCACTTATCGTCCAGGTAACTAGATCAACAGATGTTTGTTACCAACAGGGTTTTCCAGACTGCAGTAATAGTAACTCATGAGCCTTTTTTGGTGTCAGCTGCAGGACAGATTCTTGCAGTGTGTCTGTTAGAATTGCTGATCCCTGGCATAAGCAGACGAGAGCTTTAAAACCCATGAAGTTAGTAACAGTACAAAGGGGAATTGTTTTAAGCATTTATTTTCAGCAGGCTTGGAAATTCATGATCCATTTTATTAACAATCTAGAAGAATTCTAGAGATAGACTGTAGTTTCAGCAGGCAGTGGAAACATTCTTGACTGTGAATTATGAGTCTTTTTAAAACAGTTTATGTTTAATTGAATTATGAGTCTTAATGGCCGTATTTATTACATATTGGGACCCACACTTTTTGTGAAACATATGATACTAAAGAAAGGAAAGGTTTCACATACAAATATTTGCTGTATACCCACCTGTTTGGAAACAGCAAACATAAAACCAAAAGTGGGCCATAAACCAAACATGGCCTTGGATATGTTTAGTTTACCTCCACACACTGAGTCAACATTTCAAATTTAGGAGGCTCATGCAGAAGTTCAGCCTTCTCCAAGGACCAAATCTGGACCCCCTTGAACCCATCCTACTGTTTGGTCTGTGTGCAGAGGCCACCCCTTCTGTGTGGGACATGTGTTTTCGGGGTTACCGGTCTCACCTGGCTTTTTCACTTACTCAGGTCATCAACTTTCCGTCCATAAGCATTTGAGTTTCCAATTTTTGATTGATAGTTTATTTTGATAAATATTTGAAGGTTTTTAAAGACAGTCTAATCTATAATTGATTTCCTATTTTTAAAAATCGCTTAAGAATGGGATTGAATTTTTCAAATTAGAATTGTTAAGTTGGTTGTGGCGGTTTCGCACTAAGTAAGTCCCACAAACACACAAGATTATGAGAGACAGCACAGGGAGAGCTGGTGGAAGAGCAACTCCCCGAGAAAATGTTGAGCATGCATTTATTGGTGATCTTATGCTGCGGTCTTTAAGAGCAGTAAAGCAAGATAGACACCAGAACTCTAGGATTTTGGAAGCTTCCTCCTCGTGGTCTGGAGGTAATCACATGAGAGTCATCAAGAAGGGTCTTTGAAGATAAGGTGGGGAGGGCACTCATTCTGCATGCAGTTAGCATCTGGCTAATGCTGACCTCTCAGCCAGAATGTCTAACCTAAGGAAGGGCGGTGGAAAGAGCAAGCAAGGAAGAGAGAATGAGTAAGATTAAACTCCAGGAGACATTTCTGAGAAAGCAGTAAAACAGGGTTCCCACAGTTGACTTTTTGAAAAAGAAAGGAGAAAGTTTCTCTCTGCATGTTTATGTAGAGAATAATATTCCCACTGGAATGTCTGTAAACCTTCTGAGTTTACTCATGGTCATCCTTGGATAGGTTATGCATGCTACGGATAGTATTATATATTTCTGCCTTGGCATTGTCCCTAAAATATGCAGTTGATATGTAGCTCAATGATACCCGCCCCCCCTGCTTTGGTAGCTTGACACTTAGCCACTGGCCCACCAGGGAAGGCCCAGAGGAGGAGCACATTAAGGAGAAAGAAGGTGCGCAGGGCAGTGAGGCGGGGGCTCTCTTTCATTGACTTTCCGACTTTTGTTTTTAAGTTCAGAGAATCTATTGCATGGTTTTAATTTCAGTTTAGAAATAGGTTAACTGTGTACATTAGAAATGGTTTTCCCTGTTTTACAGGATGACCTGACCCCACTGTTACTTGCGATACACGAAAGGAGAGGGCAAATGGTGGAGTTTTTAGTGAAGAAAAAAGTGAAGATACGTGTGGTTGATAAGAGGAAAAGGTACCGTCGTTCTTTTTCTTTTTAAAACCCTTAGTGCTGTTCTAGGATGGTAGTATCAAGATTAAGTGACTAAGAGGATTCATTTGTGATCAACACATCATCACTTAGGTAGAAAGCCAATTATTCTGACTGGGACTCATGAGCAATATATAGCAGGAATGCATAGCAGGATTCATGTTCCTTTATAATGTTGGCCAATGTCATATGCAGCCTCTTTTTGTTTGGTTGACCTTGTAATAGCTGAGGGATTTCAAATTAGTTTTATTAGCTTTGTGAAATACGGATTTTGCTTTTCAGTTTACCTCATGACAGTATTGCGTTTCTTAATTCTTTTAAAAGAATTCTTTAACATCTACTTCGTATGTATATATTTTTATAAGATGCATAGTAAACCTAAAAGACTTGATTTTGTCTTTTGGATAACTCTTTGTTGTAAATTAGTTTGTTTGAAGAATGCTGATGTGATTAGGTTGCAAAAGAGTCAGATACAACATAGCGACTAACAACAGCCACAAAAAGGTGATTATTACTCACTGTCACCAGATCCTGTGGGCCCATCAGTTTTTATCCTTTCTCATTTTAGTACATTTTGACATTTTCATTTTTAATGCAGGTAGAGGAAGAAAGATAGCTTTGATCGGATAAAGAGTTCCTTTAACAAAGACAAGTCAGAGGTGGACGATACAGACCAAAATGATGGGCTTTAGATTCAGGCTAGGTTCAATTCCTAGGTTTCCTACCGATCAGGGTTATCATCAGCAAATAAGTTTCCTGAAACAAAAGGCAAAGAGTAATACATCTTTCAAAGGTGCCTGTGTGTAAGAAAGATTTTATATATAGTATTTCATTTTTAGTGCCTAGCACATGCTTGTCCACCTCATTAACTGCCACCATGACTATGTTTATTCCCATTATTATCATTATTTTTGATTTAAACCTGCAAGTAGCCTTTCCTTAACCCAACCTCTAGCTGACTTTGAAGCCAAATATATCAGATTAAGGAGGAAATGGGGGAGTTTATCCCTTAAATAGTCACCTGCCTCAGATAAGTGACCTCAGTATCGTTTCTTGTCCATCAAGGACTTTATTATTATTTTTAAAAAGCATTTACTTATTTGGCTGCGTGGGGTCCTAGTTGTGGGAACTGTTATTTACAGCATATGGGATCAAGTTCCCTGACCAGGGATGGAACCTAGGCCCCCTGCATTGGGAGCCTGGAGTCTTATCCACTGGCCCACCAGGGAAGTCCCCATCAGGGACTTTTGAAATCGTAAATGCTGCTACCTGGCATCCCAGTGGGACAGGAGGCTTCTTTTCTATCCCTTCATGTTAGCCTTGGAGGTAATTTACAGAGATGAACACTTGAGCCTGTAAATGGTCAGTTCTTCATGAAAGGGCAAGGCGTGCACTTGGTAAAACATATCAAATTAACTGTTTAAGGAAGTCAACTCAACTTCCTGAGGCTGAAGTCATCTCTGTTTTAGAACAGCCCTCATGCTTGCTGTCAAGTATGAATCAGCAAATGTCGTCAGACTTCTCCTTCAGCAAGGTGCTGACATCTTTTCTAAAGATGTTTTTGGACGGACTGCAGAAGAATGTGGTGTTATTAGTGGGTTTAATGTGTAAGCGTTCACAATAAAATGCTAGTTCTCACTAAACTGCAGCCAAAAATAACTTTAACTGTTACTTGCTACGTGACCAGTGAGAGTTCCAGTTTGGTGCAGGCAGTTTGGAGAATGGTGGTGAGATGTTACCCCTCAAGAGCTGAAAGCGAAGCAAAGGCCAATTAATTACTCTTGGCTGTGGGCTTGGGGTGCTTAATCTCAGGACATGTAGACCTTGATCCTTTGCAAGCTTGACATTAGCCATTTCATTCCAAGTGTGACCTCTCGGTACGGCGTATGAACAGTGTCACAGTTGCGATATTTCTAACTAGTTCTTCGGGTCTTGAAGTACTTAGTTCAGCAGCTTGCCTCTCCATACACTACTGCTTGAATTTTCCAAGAACCCGGAGGATTCCCTAAGATAACGAGACAGTCCTCTTGCACAGGTCATTCAGAGGGGAGAAAATAGTCCTTCTCATCATTCTGCGGCTTGCATTGATTCAACTGCTGCAGCCCTGCTGCTACAGCTGGTCTTGACAGGGTCTGCTTGGCAGCTGGATCTGGAGTCTGGATGCGGCTCTATAAAGACCTTTAATAAAATCATTTTAAAAGGAAAAAAAAAGAAACTTATCCTGCAGTGGGCTCACGATTGACCTTTGCTCCCAGGCCACCCCTCTGGGTCCAGGTTCCCCAGCCTTTAAGGTGATGCACACGTTGACTTCAGAGTGAGAGCTCCTGTATTCTCATATGTATGCTTGCTGCTCAGTCACTGTTGCAAACAAAGCACCAGCACTCAGTTCGGGCAGCTGGGCCGCCTAGCTTTCCCCCTCACTCAGAGACCTTATGTGGAGCCCACGTGGAAGCCTAGATCTTCACGAGGAGGTGCTCTTGAGGCTCTTATTTCTCTTTTCCACTAGCAGATGTCAGTGGGGACCACTTTAGACTGTCAGAGAGGGTCAAGTGCTCCTGCAGGGATTGAGCAGACTTCTCTTTCTCCTCTGTGTCTGGACTTGAACCTCAAGGCGGCTTTCTGTCCTGTGGGGGCACCTTTTCTTAGGTCACAGGTGCTCTGTCAACCTTCCCAGAGTAGTAGGAGCCAGCTTGCCTGAGAGTCCCTAATTATGCTTGGCCCCTCATGGGATCTGTTTCCTGTAATAATGAAAATCTTCCAACGGATTTCTGTCTACCTCCACCTTAAATGTTTTCAGAATCTGCCCCATAAGGAACCCGTTTCAGCAGAAATCCCTAAATCTCAAGTAAGATAGTTGGAATTCATAGAGGTAAGCCCTGCCTAGAGCTTGCCTGTACCCACTGTAAGAGTAGGGAGATGTCTTCCAAGTGAATTGGAGAGGAACACACAGACATTAAAAATCACTGTCAGAAAGATCTGCTGGTTCAGAGCTTGAGTAGGGAGAGAAGGAAGAGTAGTGGTCCAGGCCAGGTCTTGATTGAGATTAGTTTTCTGCTCGTGGTGTATTTAGCTGCAATAATGGGGGATCATTATGTTCTCTAATGTAGTGAATTCATACGTTATAAATAAATTTAGGTACACATTATCTAAAAGCTGAGATTCCCTACATTACAAACCACAAAGAACAGCCAGTCACCAGAATGAATAACAGTTTCATGCAACACTTGAATGTTAAACATATGAAAAAGCACACATCGGGATTTACTTGGAATTCCAAAGTACTTACAGCAATAAAGTTGAAGATGAAATTATTCCACTCTTTGACTGTTTCTGCAAGCATTTTGCGGGTATATTATCTCATGACATCCTATTAACCCTTTTGTGAAATAAGGTACTAATATCCCAGTTGTGTAGAGGGAAGACTTTGAGTGGAAGAGAACTCCTCCAGGAACAAAGAGCAGTTGGTTATAGAGCTAGGATTTGCAAGCTCGAGAGATTTTTCATAAGCCAAGCTAACTCTAGTTAATTATTGGAGCTCTACGGCCCTGAGTTCCTGATTACTTCATCTTCCTTTTCTTTCTCCTTTCAGTTCAGTTCAATTGCTCAGTCTTGTTCGACTCTTTGGGACCCCCTGAACCGCAGCATGCCAGGCCTCCCTGTCCATCACCAACTCCCAGAGTTTACCCAAAATCATGTCCACTGAGTCGGTGATGCCATCCAACCATCTCATCCTCTGTTGTCCCCTTCTCCTCCTGCCTTCAGTCTTTCCCAGCATCAGGGTCTTTTCAAATGAGTTTGCTCTTCGCATCAGGTGGCCAAAATATTGGAGTTTCAGCTTCAACATCAGTCTTTCCAATGAACACCCAGGACTGATTTCCTTTAGGATGGGCTGGTTGGATCTCCTTGCAGTCCAAGGGACTCTCAAGAGTCTTTACCAAGACCGCAGTTCAGAAGCATCAATTCTTCTGTGCTCAGCTTTCTTTATAGTCCAACTCTCACATCCATACATGACTACTGGAAAAACTATAACCTTGACTAGACGGACCTTCATGGAGAAAGTAAATGTCTGCTTTTTAATATGCTAAGTTGGTCTTTCTTTCCAAGGAGTAAGCGTCTTTTAATATCTTGGCTGCAATCACCATCTGCAGTGATTTTGGAGCCCCCCAAAACAAAGTCAGTCACTGTTTCCCCATCTATTTGCGATGAAGTGGTGGGATCAGTTGCTATGATCTTCGTTTTCTGAATGTTGAGCTTTAAGCCAACTTTTTCACTCTCCGCTTTCACTCTCATCAAGAGGCTTTTTAGTTCCTCTTCACTTTCTGCCATAAGGGTGGTGTCATCTGCATATCTGAAGTTATTGATACTTCTTGCAATCTTGATTCCAGCTTGTGCTTCATCCAGCCCAGTGTTTCTCATAATATACTCTGCATATAAGTTAAATAAGCAGGGTGAAAGTATACCTTTACTTTCTCTTTTACTACATGCTAAATAAAAGTTCATAGAACTTAGAAACTTGAAATGTATGCAGCAATTGAAGTTTTGATATTGTCTCTGACATTGTCTGAAATGATCTAAGAATTTAGT
Organism: Neotragus moschatus; assembly: GCA_006410615.1. Taxonomy (NCBI): domain Eukaryota; kingdom Metazoa; phylum Chordata; class Mammalia; order Artiodactyla; family Bovidae; genus Neotragus; species Neotragus moschatus. Next base: position 220,511 of record SJYA01000382.1, read on the forward strand.
AGTTGTTTTTCATATCAGTGTTAACATTATTTATCGCATTTTTAATACATAGCTTTTGCCAACTGATTTCTGAATATAAAGAAAAGAGATCTAAAACTTCTCCTGAAAATAGCAACCCAGGTATGTCATCTGATACTGAATTACTCTCAGTGATTCTACCATAGAGAAAATAGGAATGAGGAAGTTTCAATAATGAAAGAACTGTGAAAAAATTAGTGTAAATTGCATGTGTATTTTATTTTTTAAATTAATTTCTTTATACTCTAGTATTCAGAATTCTTTAAGAAGTTAATTGTAGGTGATTTAACATCAAAGACAGTATTGTCTGAAAATAAATCCATCTCTTTAATATGGCCCCTAAAGTCCTATGTTAGATCTTTGTGTAAATCAGAAAAAAAATTTTAAGTGAGTATGATGTGTATTTCATCTATAGTCATAGTATAGCAGATTGGACGTCTTATGAAAGTGAACTTTCATTTTTAGAAATGGTTTGCATTTAGTGAATGAATAGTTAGTACTACTGTGTAGTGATTGGTCTCACTAAAATAGTTACCATCATTAAAACTGGGAGCTTGAATAATCCCTTCCTGGTAAGATAAGAAATAATAGTAATTGCAAAGCTGAGCCAGTGTGCAGCATAGTAGTGAGAGATTATTTCTGAAAGATACCTACCAATTGTACAGAAGGCAGAAGAGCAATGCCTGGTTGAGAACCAGTTATTTTGCCTATTGTACCAAGCAGGTCTAGATTCCCAACTTCATTCCTTACAGATTCAGAGAGAGTGAGATAGGCTGACTTCATTAGGATCAGATATTTTCTTTTGTGTGTTGGACAGTTGTCATGAAAGTATAGTTTTGTAAGAACAAGGTGTTCTCCTGCCATCAGTTAAAAGATTCTCATAATAGATATTCAAATAGAACAACTTGAGACTCTGCAGGTTCTAATAAAAGCACAAAAATACTTTGCATTAACAAGAACAGCATTAGGTCCACTGGATGTGGCATCTAGCACATTGTACAGGGTATCCAAGGATTCCTTTAACCGAGTGAAGTGAAAGTGAAGTCGCTCAGTTGTGTCGGACTCTTCGCGATCTAATCAAAGGGGGCTTCCCAGGTGGCTCAGTAGTAAAGAATCCACCCGCCAATGCAGGAGATACGGTTTGATCCCTGTGTTGGGAAGATCCCCTGGAGAAGAAAATGGCAACCCACTCCAGTACTCTTGCCTGGGAAATCCCATGGACAGGAGGGCCTGGTGAGCTGTAGTCCATGGGGTCACAAGAGTCAGACACGATTTGGTGACTGAACAACAAAAACGGTAGGTTGGTTTATTACACTAGTCAGAGGAGATACAGAGATGACATGTCTTGGTCTTCAATGTGCTCAGAATAGAGTTCTCTCTGGTTAATTTATGTATTTTTCTAAAGAAAATTTTCAAAGAAAACATGCTTGTTCATTTGTTCACTAAACAGATAACTTTCAAGTGTCTTTTATGTACTAAGCATTGTTCTGATGTCACAGGGNAGGCTGTGGTTTTTCCAGTGGTCATGTATGCATGTGACAGTTGGACTGTGAAGAAAGCTGAGCACCAAAGAATCGATGCTTTTGAACTGTGGTGTTGAAGAAGACTCTTGAGAGTCCCTTGGACTGCAAGGAGATCTGACCAGTCCATCCTAAAGGAGAACAGTCCTGGGTGTTCATTGGAAGGACTGATGCTAAAGCTGAAACTCCAATAGTTTGGCTACCTCATGCGAAGAGTTGACTCATTGGAAAAGACCCAGATACTGGGAGGGATTGGGGACAGGAGGAGAAGGGGATGACAGAGGATGAGATGGCTGGATGGCATCACCGACTCAATGGACATGAGTTTGAGTGAACTCCGGGAATTGGTAATGGATAGGGAGGCCTGGCGTGTTGTGATTCATGGGGTCACAAAGAATTGGACACGACTGAGTGACTGAACTGAACTGAATTGAACTGAACAAATCCAATTCTGAATCAACTGTATTGATACATCACTTATGTGTAAACTTTGCTAGAGATCCTTGGATGGTTTACAAATGGATTTCATTAGAGAAGGGAGTTCAGTGGTAAAAACCCTGGTATTTCTGGCAAGCTTAGAACAGAAAAGCTGTTGGGGCCCTTAAATGCTACAATTGTCTTTGATAGTGATGATATGGTTGGATGGCATCATCAGCTCAATGAACATGAGTTTCAGCAAACTCCAGGAGATAGTGAGGGACAGGAAAGCCTGGCATTCTGAAGTCCATGCAGATGCAAAGAGTCAGACATGATTGAGTGACTGAACAGCAATAATTACGTCACCAAGAAAACATGCCACAATTATCCTAGAATAGGAAGAGTGCTTGAAAGGTATAATAAACAAAAATGGATCTAGGTTGCTCAAGCCATTTAATGATAGAAACTCCTGTCACTAGAAACACTATAGGAGCACACACAGAACCATCATTACATTCTGGTAATAAAAGATGAGTTCAGCTGGGAAGATTCATGGAAAATATATCTTGGGGTCCCAGGAGATTTCTGACCTGTATAAGGCTCTGAGTCCTTAGATAGGAAGAGCAGACAAGACTTTCGTCTATATCACCAAACTCTGCGGTTCACAGCATTTGGCCTCTAGAGGGCTGCCACATTTTTAGTCTGGCAGAAGTGCTGTGCTTAGTCACTCAGTCATGTCTCAATCTTTGCAACCCATGGACTTTAGTCTGCCAGGCTCCTGTCCATGGAATTTTTCAGGCTAGAATACTGGAGTGGGTTGCCATTTCCTCCTCCAGGAGATCTTTCCTACCCAGGGGTCGAACCTGCATCTCTTGTGTCTCCTGCTTGTAGGTGGATTCTTTACCCTCTGAACCATAGTCATTCAAACAGAATAAGAAAACAAATAAGCAAATAACCAAGAAATATAACTATAATTTAGTGTCAGCATCATATCATATAATTACAGTATTTGGAATACCAACCAAAATAAAAATAGAGTGGAAATGAGAACCCCTCCCCCAAAAGGAACATTTGTACACCCACGTTCATAGCAGCATTATTCACAATAGTTGAAAGTTGGAAGCAACCCAGGTTCTATTATAAAATAAGTAAACAAAATGTGATATGTACATACAATGCAATGTTATTTGGCCTTAAGAAAGAAATTATGACTCTCACCATAACATGGATGAACCTTGAGGAGATTATGCTTAGTGAAATAAGATGAACACGAAAGGAGAGAAATGTTATGATTTTGCTTATATGTATTATCTAGTGTAGTCAAATCCATAGAGACTGAAAGAAGTGTGGTTACCAGCACTTAGGGAGAGGAAGAATGGGGAGTTATTGTTTAATGAGTATAGTTTCAATTTCTGGAGATGATGGTGATGATGACTGAACAGCAATGTGAATGTACTTTATGGCACAGAACTGTACACTTTAAAGTGGTTAAAATAGTATATATGCATATATTATTACAATCTTTGAAAAAAAAAATGAAGGACAGTCTTACATTGAATGTATTTAGCTGTAAGGAACTACAGCTGTAAGGAATTCGTTTCCTCCATTTTTTTCTACTGACTAATGAAATCATAGTCAAGAACCAAAAACTGCCTTTCAGTAATCACTGATCTTATTTCACTGTGTTTCAGAATCCTCATAGGTGACATGAAAATATAAAATAAGAAGCTTATTTTGGGATCTTTACTACTCTTGGGAAATATAGAAATAGGCAGGTACAGGGGATGATATGATTATTTTTGAAAAAAATAAATAAATACTGAGCACTCTGATAATCTCTAGGCTCAATGGTTCTTGGGGAACCTGTGAATATATCTAATGATGTCCCTACGTTTAACAAGCTGCAAATAAATGTTGAATAATGTGCCACCCTCTTGCTTTTTAAGACTAGGAAACTGAATATCNCGATTATTTTTGAAAAAAATAAATACTGAGCACTCTGATAATCTCTAGGCTCAATGGTTCTTGGGGGACCTGTGAATATATCTAATGATGTCCCTACGTTTAACAAGCTGCAAATAAATGTTGAATAATGCGCCACCCTCTTGCTTTTTAAGACTAGGAAACTGAATATCATAAGTTTTTTTTTTTTAAGAGTTTGTACTGTCAGATGAATTTTGATGTTTTACCTTCAGCCAAGTCAAATAATTCAGTCATTGATACATAAATGTGTGTGTCAGCCAGTTGAAGGGCATTTGTTCTTTCTTGGTGATTACAAGAAACTGTTTCCTAAGCAAAGCAAGCAATGCCAAAGAACTTCAGTCTCTGAGTAGTATCAGGATACATGTCCAGTTTTATTCATGGCAGTTGTACCCAATCTAATAAAGGATGGNCTTAATATTTAATAATGAAATTTTCAGAAATACAGAGAAGTTGAAAGAATTTTACAGTGAAACCGTTTAACCACCCCTGCATTCTACCATCAGCATTTTATTGTACTTGCTTTAACCTGCATCTGTCCCATCCCTCTGCCTGTTCAGTTCATCTTCACTTTTTTGATGCATTTTGAAATAGGTTGTTCTTACCACACACACACAAATTTAATTATGTGAGGTGATGAATTGTATCACTTGTTTCACAATATATATGTGTATCAAATCATCATATTGTACACCTTAGGCTTATATGTTATTATATATCAGTTATATCTCAATAAGTATAGAAAAAAATAGCAGGTGGTTTGTTTATAAGTTCTGCTCCTCAGGTTCACATATCTCATATGTCCTAAAATGAGAGCTTTATCTGATAAGTTCCTATCTGATATTCAGTGTAAAGTTCCCATTGTTGTCTTAAACTCACTGAAGATATGAAATATATTGGTTTCTTTTGTATTTGATCTCCGTTGAAGTACTAAAGCATCTGGTAATGTATGTTGTTTGGCCCTGAGTCCTGTAAATCAGGAGAGTTTTCAATGCTTGATTCATAATGCTGGACAGTTACTAGTGCAAATTCACAACTGTGTTTTGTATAGAATGTCACTGTTTTTTAAGTTATTTCCTTTTGGAATTGCCAGTTAATTTAAGAAATTAGAAATTTTAGGAATGCTAAATGAAAGCTCTGAAGCTATGACAGGAAGATTTTTTCCCACGGGACAATACTCATAATATCCCTTCAGATAAAAAGGTTTCTGATGTCAGCCAAGTATATATCTATAACTCTCCATCCATTACCTTTCATCTGGATAGGACTTATTCCTTAATGTTTCTTAAACTTTCACAGTGGTATGCACATCAAAATCACCTCATACCCTTACTCTATCCCTTATCTCATTAACTTATGATTTTTTTAATTTGGATATATTTGCCACTAAACTGTATGCTCTTTGGAAGCAGGAATNTAACTCTCCATCCATTACCTTTCATCTGGATAGGACTTATTCCTTAATGTTTCTTAAACTTTCACAGTGGTATGCACATCAAAATCACCTCATACCCTTACTCTATCCCTTATCTCATTAACTTATGATTTTTTTAATTTGGATATATTTGCCACTAAACTGTATGCTCTTTGGAAGCAGGAATTTTGCATTTATTTGTGTATATTTGACATTATTCCTGGAACATAGAAGATACTTAGTCAGTGTTGTGCACTAACTGAATGTAAGGGATGTTTTAAACTGAATTAAAATTTTTTTCTTACTTGCTAAGGCTTCAAGTTCCCTGTAGAATTCTAAAATAACCTTTGCTAATGAGGATGTCTGATACTGTTACTATAAAAAATGAAACTGAAACAATGAAGGATTTGGAGGCAGAAGTGAAAGATACAACCGGAGGTGAAAATCTTACCAAATCAGAAAACTATGGGAAGATTCTGGCAGAGAAGAATGAACGTTGTATTGACAACAATATTGATTTGCAGGTAACCAAGATTTTTTCCTCTGGCTACAAGTATTAAATATTCAATACATAATTATACTTTTCATACAACACTCACTTTCAGAATTGTATAACGGTAAGGTGACTCTTGGAACATGCCTATCAGTTGCTTTGGGTGGTCACCTGGATTAGTTTGTTGAATCTAGCTCTTTGATTTGCTTGTATCACCTATTTCTTTTTATTCGTATGTGGCCAATATTGTTTTTCTAGTGGCTTTATGCTTTTTCATTCCATTTTGCACCTATCAGTGTGGTGAGAGTTCAAAATAACCTAAGATTAGAGGAGATTAGAATAGAGAGATTGAAACCACAGGAGTTCTGTTGGTAAAAACAGCCCTGGGAAAGCAATCGATCAACTGTGACTGAGGGCAAAAAAGAGATGGGTGAAGAAAAAAGGTCACTTGAGGCTTTTGATGCTACACATGTATGATGAACTAGCACTAACCACTGAGAAGGCTTTTAATTCCAGGCATAGATGAAAATTGATGATGGTCCACAGATTCAAGGTAGGTAAAAATTGTGTCAGGTAGTAGTTAACAATGCTTACTTTTCAGTCTTCTTTTATTTGTTGCTATACAATGGATAATCACAAAATAAGGGCTTGCAATTTTAAAATAACATTTTCTTTTTTAATGTCTTGTGATTTGTGTGTCGCGAAATGTAGCAATGGCTTGACTGAGTGAATCTTGTCCATACAAGGCTTCAAAAGAGATCCCTCACTGTCAGGTGACCTGGCCCAAAAGGTCCATAACTGTTTTGCTCACTTATCTGGCTTGTTGGTGGCAATAGCTGGAATGTAGGCTGAGCTGGAGCTAGGATCACATACCTGGACTGCCTCCAACACAATCAGCCCAGGCAATCAGACTCATTATAGGCAGCTCAGGGGTTCCAGAAAGTGTTCCAAGAGCCAAACAAATCTGCAAGCATCCTTGTGACCTAGGCTTAGAAGTCCCAGAATGTCACTTCCACTGTTGTGTTTTGATAACACTTGTTAGTAAAGCCAGCCCAGATTCAAGGTGAGGGGGCATTTGACCCTGTCTCTCAGTAGGAAAGGCCTTTAATTTACCATAAGCTGTTAACTTAAAATACTATCTCATACTTCGTCACTTCAGTTGTGTCAGACTCTTTGTGACCCTATGGACTATAGCCCACCAAGCTCCTCTGTCCATGGGATCCTCTAGGCAAGAATGTTGGAGTGGGTTGCCATTTCCTTCTCCAGGGGATCGTCCTGACCCAGAGATGGAACCTATGTCTCTTATGTCTCCTGCATTGGCAGGCGGGTTCTTTACCATTAGTGCCACCAGGGAAGCCCATAAACTGTTAAAATACTATGTCTTATACTTCTGTTATAGTTAGCCCTAGAAATAAAGAATTCTATTTGGGGAGAAAAATACTCTTCTCATTCTTTCTACATCGTAAAGACCTTGAAGGCTATGTGCCAAAACTTATATTTATTCTTATAGAATAAATTAAGAAGGTTCTTTTAAAGGTTGTTTCAGTCTTTCATTCACTCAAAAACTTTATTCTTCATTATGTGCCAGAAATGTGTTAGAAAATGATTATCAATTCATACAGCAGTAAAAAAGCATTTGAATCCCACTGCTTAAGTATAGTCAGGTGGCTGTTATCTAAGAAATTTGGAGGAATAACAGTTTTTCTAGTCATTTTTAGAAATAGCACTTTCTAAAACAAAAAATTGTCATGCCTTCCATCAGTACACCCAGTGATGACAGAAAGTCAGTATCCTCATTGGATCAGAGAAGATGCTTAAATTCTATTGCATTTGTGATTGAAATGGTAAAAGATAACTTTCTAGTTCTTTCCTACACCAAAGATTCACTCTTCCAGGTCATGTTTCTCAACAGGCGATTACCTGGGATTATGGCATACACTGAATTTATTGCAGATTTGTTTCCAGACCACTGCAGTAAAGCAAATACCACATTAAAGTGAGTCACACAGATTTTTTGGTTTCCCAGCACATGTAAAGACACTATACTGTAGTCTGTTAAGGAGGCAGTAGCATTATGTATAAAAAAAAAAAAACAGTCAGACCTTAATTAAAAATACCTTATTGCTAAAAATGCTAACCATCATCTGAACCTTTGACAGATCATAATCTTTTTGCTGTTGGAATGTTTTGCCTTGATGTTGATGGCTATTGACTGATCAGAGTGGTGGCTGACCTTTAGGTCACTGGCAGTTTCTTAAAATAAGGCATTGAAATTTGCTGCATCAATTTACACTTCCTCTCATGTCCAGTTTCTCTGTAGTATGCAATGATGTATTTTAAGTTCAGTAGAATTTTCAAAATTGGAATCAGTCCTCTCAGACTGTCGATGCTTCGTCAGTGAAGTTTATGTAATATTCTAAATCCGTTGTTGTCATTTCAGTAATGTTCACAGCATCTTTAGTAGGAGTAGATGCCATCTCAAGAAACCACTCTGCTCGCCCGGCACAGGAAGCAACTCCTCATCTGTTAAAGGTTTATAGCGAGATTACAACAATTCAGCTACATCTTCAGGCTCCACTTTTTTTTTTTTTTTTTTTAAAGGATAGTGTTTCTCATTGTCTCTCTCTCTCATTTTTTAAAAAAATATTTATCTATTTATTTTTGGCTGTGTCAGGTCTCAGTGGCAGCATGCAGGATCTTTGTTGAGCTGCATGGGCTCCTCTCTAGTTGTGGTGTGTGGACTCAGTAGTTCCGACACATGGGCCTAGTTACCCTGTGGCTGCGATATTAGTTCCCCAACCAGGGATCAAACCCATGTCCCCTGCATTGCAAGGCAGATTCTTAACCACTGGACCACCAGAAAAGTCCCCAGGCCCCACTTCTAATTCTAGTTCTCTTTCTGTTTCCACTCCATGTGCAGTTACTTCCTCCACTGAAGTCTTGAACCCCTTAAAGTCATCCATGAGGGTTGGAATCAAATTCTTCCAAACTCCTATTAATGTTACTATTCTGACCTCTCCCCATGAATCACCGTGGCATCTAGAATGGTGAATCTTTCCAGAAGCTTTCTGGGCTTGGCCTAGATCCATCAGAAGAATCACTATCTGTGATAGCTATAGCCTTACAGAATGTATTTCTTAAGTAATAAGACTTAAGAAATTGAAAGAACTTGAAAGTTGAAATCACTTACTGATCCATGCGCTGCAGAATGATGTTGTGTTGTTAACAGGCATAAAAACAATATGAATCTTGTACATCTCTATCAGAGCTCTTGGTGACCAGGTATATTGTCAGTGAGCAGTAGTATTCTGAAAGGAATCCTTTTTCTGAGCAGTAGGTCTCAACGATGCATTTAAAATATTCAGTTATGCGTGTTGTAAATAAATGTGCTATCATCTAGGCTTTATTGTTCCATTGATAGAGCACAGGCAAAATAGGTTTAATATAATTCTTAAGGGTCCTAGGATTTTCAGAGTGGTAAATGAGCACTGACTTCAACTTAAAGTCACCAGCTATGTTAATCCCTAATAAGAAAATCAGCCTGTTCTTTGAAGCCAGTCATTGACTTTTCCTCTCTAGCTATGGAAGTCCTAGATGGCATCTTTTTCCAATAGAAGGCTGTTCCGTTCAGTTCAGTCACTCAGTCATGTCCGACTCTTTGCGACCCCATGAATCTCAGCACGCCAGGCCTCCCTGTCCATGACCAACTCCCGGAGTTCACTCAGACTCACGCCCATCGAGTCAGTGATGCCATCCAGCCATCTCTCATCCTCTGTCGTCTCCTTCTCCTCCTGCCTCCAATCCCTCCCAGCATCAGAGTCTTTTCCAATGAGTCGACTCTTCGCATGAGGTGGCCAAAGTACTGGAGNAAGAAGCTCTTTAGTTCCTCTTCACTTTTTGCCATAAGGGTGGTGTCATCCACATGTCTGAGGTTATTGATATTTCTCCCAGCATTCTTGATTCCAGCTTGTGTTTCTTCTAGCCCAGCATCTCTCATGATGTACTCTGCATATAAGTTAAATAAACAGGGTGACAATATACAGCCTTGACATACTCCTTTTCCTATTTGGAACCAATCTGTTGTTCCATGTCCAGTTCTAACTGTTGCTTCCTGACCTGCGTACAGATTTCTCAAGAGGTAGGTCAGGTGGTCTGTTAGATCTGGCTAACTTGCTGCAGCTTCTACATGAGCACTTGGTGTTTCATCTTGCATTTTTATGCTATGCAGATGGCTTCTTTCCTTAAATTCTGTGAACCAACTTCTGCTGGCTTTAAATTTCTACATCTTCCTCACCTCACTCCACCTTCATAGAACTGGAGAGAGTTGGGGCTTTGCTCTAAATTAGGCTTTGGCTTAAGAGAATGTTGTTGCTGGTTTGATTGTCTATCCAGACCACTAAAACTTTCTCCATATCAGCAGTAAGGAAGTTTGACTTTTTTATTGTTCATGTTTTCTCCTGGAGCGACACTTTTAATTTCCTTTAAGAACTTTTCCTTTGTAGTCTCAACTTGACTAATTGTTTGGCAAACAGGCCTAGCTTTCAGCCTATCTCAGCTTTCAGCATACCTTCCTCACTGTGCTTAATTTCTAGCTTTCAGTTCAAACTGAGAAAGATGTGATTCTTACCTTCTCTTGAACACTTAGATGTGAGTGTAGAATTATTGACTGGCTTGATTTCAACACCGTTGTGTTTCAGGGAGTAGGGGTCCCTGGGGAGAGGGAGAGACTGGAAATGACTGTCTTGTTGGCAGAGCAGTCAGAACACACACCACATTTATTGGTTAAGCTTGCCATCTTAAGTGGGTGTGGTTTGAAGCACCCCAAAATAATTGCAGTGGTAACATCAGAGGTCACTGATGACAGATCACCATGACAAATAAAATAATAATGACAAAGTTTGAAATATTGTGATAATTACCAAAACATAACAGACATAAAGAGAGCAAATGCTGTTGGAAAAATGGTGCTGCTTAAAGCAGGGTTGCGACAAATCTTCAATTTGTAAAAGCATAGTATCTGCCAAGCACAGTGAAACGAGGTGTGCTTGTATTACATTTTCTGCCATGTCTCTTGTGTTGCTCTTGGCAGTAAACACAAACGTTCTGACGACCACTATTGAATCATGGCTCAGTGGTTCATACTGCAAGAGAATTTCATGCAGTCCACAAACACTTACTGAAAACATATTCCATGGCAAGGAAATAGTGTAATAAGAAAAAATGGCCCTGGTCTCTCATATCACATTCCATATAGCATGGTGATATAAAGACTGGGAAGAGGAACAAAGAGAATATGAGAGTTCACTTTATGTTAATCCACTGAAATGCTGTATTCCTTGTTTATTCAAATGTTTATTAAGATTTTACTTTTACGTGGATATATTTACCCTGCTTGGAGATTTTGAGTTTCAAGATTCCTCTATGCAAGGTATCTGGCAAGGATTTACAGTCGAAATAATGTAGGCAGATTTAAGTAATGAAAATTAGGATTGGAAGTAGATAAAATTAGAAAAAAATTTTATGTTTTAATATAAATAAGTCAACTCTTTTAAGAATGAAAAGGGAATAGTGTCTTGTTAGAAAAAAAAATCTGATTTATATAGTTACCTTTTAATATGGAGTTACCTATTATGAAATGCTTTTTTTTCTAAGATAATAGTAGACATTTCATCTTCTTTTTCTACCTCTAAGATACTTCCTGAAGGTTTCATTTTAAACAGCAACTATTATTTTTACTCAAATTTATATATATATGCTGATTAAAAGTGACTTAGGTAAATGGAAATGTTTCCTTAAGGAAGCAAACATTTCGTCTGTTTCCAAGTCTTAATTTCCTGACCGTCTCTTTAGTATTTTATTGAGGAAAACTAATTTTTGAATGAAGTGATGTCATAGTATAAAATTATAAAGAACTCTTATGATTTTCTACTATTTGTTAAAGATATTATTTATATAAACTGTTCTTTTATCCATTTGTTCACTAATATGTGATCCAAACCTAGATGATTCCCTCGTGCCAGAGATTGCACGGATCTATAAAACAGAGATAAACATTACTGAGTATCTCGGGAATGGACTCAGAACCGTGCCATGTGATGCTACCTTAAAGTTACAGTAACCTTCATCATAGCTGAAATAAACTATTGTTCCTTTTTTGATTTCCTCGTCTGGGTGCTCTCCTGTCAGGCCTCATCTTTTTTTCATTTTATGTTTTGTTTACCTCCATCCATTCATTCATGTGCTCATTTGAGAAGACTTAAGTTCTATCTTCAGAGAATAAATGGTTCTAGAAACTGTAAAGTAGTTACAAGAGGACAGTTGCCCAAGGTGCTCTTTTTTTTTTTTTTTTTTTTTAATGGAGCATGTGTATTACGTGGCCAGTTTCTTCATTCTGACTTGGTTATGAGACTGAAACCATTCCTCACTCTGCTTTATCATACTGAAGAATCATCTGAGGGGGAGAGAGATGGATGCTGAGTTGTCGCATCAAAGGAAGCAGCATTATTCTAACAGTATCCATCCTTGTTTAAACCATCCAATGTTAGAGGTTTGAGGTTACATGATATGCTTCATGTTCATAACTGATGTGCTGGAGAATTGGTGTTGAATTTATAGCATCAGCAGTACAGAAAATGTGATATATTTTATGCATGTCAGTAAAGGAATGACCTGTTTTGTTCTACAGAGAGTGGAAATTGGAAGTCAAACACCATTTGTGTTAAAACAGGGTCTCAAACATTTTGTAATTTTTATGTATATATTGTTAGGAGTCTTGGTGCTTTTAATCTGTCTTCGAATACAGCGTTTAATATAGCACTGAATAAATGATGCCAGTTGTCAGTGGATGAGTAATCAACTAATAGCTCTGCTAGTAATTGATTTTGTCTTCAATAAAGCTGCATAAACCATGATAATAAAACCATAATATCATCAAGCTGGAGAGAGGCCAGCAGACATTAGACATCTCCTTGAATGTTTCCAAGCAGATATTATCTTAATTAATAAAAAGTTCTTTGACCACTTCTTATATAAATAATTTCGCTTATATGACAGTGTTGATTGTGTTTTTTATTCAGTTTTATTAGGGACTATAATCTTTTAAGAATTTTTATGACTACTTTGTTAAGAATTATTTAGAGTTAATTCAAGCAATCTGTCAAATTAATCTCAAGAAGTTCACGTTCCCACATAATTGCTATGGAGTTCTGAATTGTTGGTATGGTCCCAAATAATTATACAAAGAGTTTTTGATTAACAATGTTTCTCTTGCCACATACTCACTATTCCTATAAATGAATGCAAGTAAAGTAGCAGAACACAAAGTCAGCATACAAAAATCAGTTGCATTTTTATATATTAACAGTGAACAATCTGAAAAGGAAATTGCAAAAGCAATTCAATTTGCAGAAGGATTAAACAGAATAAAATACTTAGGAATTAACTTAATCAAGGGGGTGAAAGATTTGTTCAGTGAAAACTACAAAAGATTGCTGAAAGAAATTACAGATGACATAATTAAATTGAAATATATTCATTGTCATGAATTGGAAACATCAATATTGTTAAAATGTTAATACTGCCCAAAGTGATCTACACAGATTAGTGCAATTCTCATCAAAATCAAATGTCATTTTTGCAAAAATAGAAAATCTCATTATAAAATTCATGTGGGACTTCAAAGGACCTGGAATAGTCAAAACATTCTTGAAAAAGAACAAAACTGGAGGGGTCAGTTCATGACTTCAAAACTTACTACACAGCTACAGTAATCAAAGCAGTCTGATCCTGGCATAAAGACAGACACATAAGCTGGTGGAAAGACTAGAGAGCCCAGAAATAAATTCTTGCATATATGATCGGATGATTCTTGATAGGAGTGCCAAGGCAATGGAGAAAGGATAGTCTTTTTATTTTTTTTTATTTTTTTATTTTTTATTTTTGGTTGAGCTGGGTCTTTGTTGCTGCACTCTGGCTTTCTCTCGTTGTGGCGAGCAGGGGCTACTCTCTAGTTACGGTGCAGGGGCTTCTCATTGCAGTGGCTTCTCTTGTTGAGTTCTAGCCCCAAAGCTTCAGTAGTTTTGGCACGTGGGCTTAGTTGCCCCAAGGCATGTGGGATCTTCCCGGACCAGGGACTGAACCAGAGTCCCCTCCATTGCAAGGCGGATTCTTAACCACTGTACCACCAGGGAAGCCCAGGATAGTCTTTTTAAAAATGGTGCTGGGAAAACTAGATGTCCACAGGCAAAAGAATGAGGTTGGACTCTTACCTAAGACCAGATATAGAAATTAACACAAAATGAACCAAAGACCTCTAAGAGCTATAAAACTCTAAATTTCTTAGAAGAAAACACTGGAAGAAAGCTTCATGACTTGATTTTGATGATGACTTCTTAGACATAACACCAAAGGGGCCAGCCAAGAGAGCTTTCTCAGTCCCTAGGCCTGCCTCTAAGACATCCCACTGCCCAAGATGCCTGTTATAAACTGCACACCCAAGAGGGAAGGGACCATAGTGCCAGAGCAGCTGGACCCATTTATAAAATCAACAACTTTAAGAAGGGCAAAGGCTGAAGACTGCAAAACCACAAAAGAGACTGAAGAAGGTGTGGGGTGAGACTGCCACGATTCTGCATCTCAGCAAGCTCCCAGGTGATGCCAATATTACCCATTGACAGGTCTGTGGGCAGTACGTTGAACAGTACTGATACAAGAAAACAACTGTTAAGCTGTGGAAGCTACTCTTATCAAATGATTAGTGAAGCCATATGCCCTGCCCCTTGGCATCTTCCAGGATCACAGGCCCTGTGTGATGCCCACAGCGAAAACCTGCATTGCAGAGAAGACATGCTGATCTTGTCTTCACAGAGTAGAAGGAAAGTTGCTGGAACAGCTCATTTTTACCAGAGAGAGAATGGTATTTCTAAGAAAAAAGTTAGTGCTCAGGTCTAGGGCAAGAGTGTGTATTGGTGGCCTCGGGATGGCTAGGTTTCCATTTGAAAACTGCATACCTTTGTGAAAGTTACCTTGACCACCACCATCCTTCATGAACCTGAGGGAGAAATACCTAGAGGAATGATGCCCTCTGATGACATTTCTTCCAAAAAGGATCCCGAATTGGCTAGAGGAGCTCAAGGTTATGACCAACCATTTTGGCGTTAGAGTCGTAGAACTCAAGAGTCACAACTCAAAATTGAGCCCCACAAACCCGTTTTTCAGAAACTTATTTCAATGAATTGCCAGTGTCACCTGGAGCTTCAGTGGCACAGGCAGGACTCAACCCTAGCCTTCTACCTTTGTGTACTTCTGGAGCACCGTGCTGCCCCATTCATGAGCTTTCCCAACCTTGTTTGGGCCCAACTCCCCTAAAACTAGCATCTGTGTTTCGGTGCATTTTATACTCAGACTTTTTGAATCTTGTATAAATTTCAACATTTGCTGAAATGAGGACACTCCAAGGGGCCTCCCTTGGAGTGGGACTTGCTTTTAATTTTGTGAAACTTGACTGATGAGAGCCAGATAAGACACCAGGTTGATCTTAAGTTGGTTGGATTTGAAAGGGTTAAGTAAAGTGTTTCCCACACACACACAAACATACACACAAATAAACCACCAGTTGGCTCAGGAAGATGCTCAGTGTCTTTATCAAGCTGGTAAGGGGTGAAGACTCGGGACATGTAAATCTTACTTTATCTTGATTAATGCCATAAGAAGCTTTCTTTAGCTGAAAGCTATTGTGGAGACTTATTCCAGGATCGCTGCTGCTGCTAAGTCTCTTCAGTCGTGTCCAACTCTGTGCGACCCCATAGACGGCAGCCCACCAGGCTCCCCCGTCCCTGGGATTCTCCAGACAAGAACACTGGAGTGGGTTGCCATTTCCTTCTCCGATGCATGAAAGTGAAAAGTGAAAGTGAAGTTGCTCAGTTGTGTCCGACTCTTAGCGACCCCATGGACTGCAGCCTACCAGGCTCCTCCATCCATAGGATTTTCCAGGCAAGAGTACTGGAGTGGGATGCCATTGCCTTCTCCGTCCAGGATGGCTAATGGAGATCTCTTAAGCAATATATCAGCCATGAGTTTTCCAGAAATGTTGAAAGTGTTCTGAAGACCATCTTGCAGTTTGCCCCAAGCCACCCAACTTTCTTTGCTGAGAGGTTGTAAGATGCTGGCAGACAACTTCATGCTGGTCAGAATTGTGATCCCTTGAAGTGATATCGATCATGTAACGTATTGGGTTGGCAAAAAAGTTGGTGTAGGTTTATGCGTATGTTATAGAAATGCCCTAAGGAACTTTTTGCCCGACCCAGTAGAACAGATGTTCAGTCAAATGTATCAGAAGACTCTGGACCCAGTAGTTTCAAATGACATGATAGGATATCATCAAAGGCTACTTCTGACCATTGTGGGTCAGTAAGAGGGATCTTTTTAATGAAGCCATTCACATGTGGTTATTGCCTTAATTCCAGTGTTATTTTTTTTTCCTATGTGCAATCAATGTAAAGCTGCATCACAGTGTTTTAGTAATAATTCAGTGTTTATTCTCACCGATCTCATGTTCTTACTCTAATCAGAGTATCAAAATTTGGTACTCTGATTAGCATAATAAAGCATGATTCACATTGTTCTTTTTCTAATCGGAGTACCAAATTGGGAAAAAAGAAATAACAATCTCTTAAGAAGTAGGGGGAAACAGGACAAAAGCTTTACAACATTGACTTTGGCAGTGATTTCCTGGCTGTCACACCACAAGCAGGCAGTTTGGAATTAATGAGAATTTTAAAACTGTTTTAAAAGCAAAAGACTATAAATAAAGTAAAAAGACAGTCCATAGACTAAGAGAAAATATTTGCAAATCATTTGTCTGAGAAGATATTATAACCATAATATATAGAGAACTCCTAAAACACAACAACAACAAAACCCCAATGTGCTGTCGTGTGGGAAATAAATCGTCGGTCTATTTTCGGTTCAGGATACAGGATGCTTGGGACTGGTGCACAGGGATGATCCAGAGAATTGATGTGGAGTGGGAGGTGGGGGGAGTGGTTAAAGATTGGGAACTCATGTACACCTGAGATGAAAAAAAATAAAAATTTTTTTAAAAAATGGAGAAAGGATTTAAATATACATATTTTTAAAGAAGTTAAGTACATGAAAAGATACTTGACATCACTAATCACTATGGAAATACAGATCAGAAGTACAAGATAATATGTTACACCATTAGGATGGCTACTATCAAAAAGTAGAAAAACAAGTGTGGCAAGGATGTGGGGAAATTAGAACTCTTGTATACTGTTGTTGGGAATTTAAAATGATACATTATGGGAAACAGAATGACAGTTGTTAAAAAAAATTAAAAATAGAGTTATTGTGTGATCTAGCAATTACACTTCCGGATATATACCAAAAGAATTGAAAGCAGAATCTTGAAGAGATATTTGTACACCCATGTTTATAGCAGCATTAATCACAATAGTTAAACATGGAGTCAAACCAAATGCATTTATCTTGAGATAAATAGATAAGCAAAATATGGAATATGCATACATGTAGCCTTAAAAAAGAAAGAAATTATGTGATGTGCTGCAACATGGATAAACTTGGGGGTTATTATACTAACTGAAATGTCAGTCATTAAAAGATAAGCACTTGGTGATTCCACTAACATGAGGTACTTTGATTCAAAATCAGAGACAGAAAGTAGAATGGTAGTCACCAGGGGTTAGAATGAGAGAAGTTTGGAGATAATGTTTAATGGTTACAAGATGAAAAAAGAGTTACAGATATGGAGTGTGTGGATGGTGACACAACATTTTGAATATATTTAAACTGAACTGCACACTTAAAATGATTAAAATGGTAAATTTTATATGTACTTCTCCACAGTAAAAAATAAAAATTGAGAAGGAGGCTTGGCTTGGGCTGAGCTAAAATCCAAATATATATAGGCCACATGGAGGGTGGAGAGGTAGAGCAGAATGGGGGTGGAAAAGTAAAAGGCATGCTTTAAATAATAAAATCCACTTTAGAAATAATTCATTCTTATTTAAAGCCAAACTTCTTTTCTCTGTTGTGTTTGCATGTGTGTATATGGCAGATTTTCTGGTATTTATTATGTAATTAGGATCTTTGTCATTTGATATGAAATAATAAGTGATTTTTATTGAATAATGCCACTTTGACAGTTTATGCTTTACTTATGCAGTAGCTTTCTATTGCTGCATAACATATCACCACAAACTTAAGAAGGATTAAAACAACGTCCAGTTTTCAACTCATAGTTACGTAAGTTGGGAGTTCGGTTGAGCTCAGCTGAGTTCTCTGCTTAGGGTTTCTCAAGGCTGAAAGCAGAGATGTTGGCCAGGCTGGGCCCTTAATCTGAAGAGTGTTTTCACACTCATGCCAACAACAGCAGCGCCTTAGTGTTTGGCAGCTGGAGGTCTGAGGTCCGTGTTTCCTGGCTGACTTTGGTCACGGGCCACCCTGTGCCCCTGGAGGCTCCCTGTACCCTCTTCTGTCCCCTCTGTCTTCAGAGCCAGGAGTGCAGTGTCAGGTCCTTCTCACCCTTTGAGTCTGACCTGTCGCCTGTTCCCAACCAAAGAAATTGTAAAGGGCTGGCTTGTTTGGGTCAGACCCAGCTGAATTATCTCTATCTTAAGAGCAACTGACTTGGTACTTTAATTACGTGTGCAAAATTCTTTCACAACCTTATTTAGATTAGCGTTTCATTAATTTATCAGAGGAGGAAAATGTTGGAAGGCTAGCTTTAGAATTCTATCAATCACAAATAGTATTTGACTCACAAGAAGGTTTTGTTTATAGATGTGATGTAAAGTACACGGCACTAAGATTCTGAAGAGCTTGGGTTCTGTTTGACTATTTAGTAACTCTGATCCTGGACTGTAAGGCTCTTGAGACCAACATCTGTGTCTTATTCATCTTTATAAGCCTACTACGTGGCACAGAGTCTGGCATATAACAGGAACTTAGAACATGTTAAGTCACATTGAGATAATTTTACCTCTCTGTGGTTTAATCTTCCTCCATCAAAGAGCTCTTGTGAGTTAAAATGGAGACGGTTAAAGCATGTGTAAATCTATGGAAATTCTAAACCATTACTATAAGGACAGTGTACAGCCTCCCCAAAGCCCTTTTCTTTTTTAAAAGTATTCTTTTATATTTCTTTGGTTGCACCAGGTCGTCCTTGCACCATGTGCAAGTAAGCACGTGCAGCATGCAGCATGTGTTCCCTGCCCAGGGATCAAACCAGGCCCCCTGCACTGGGAGCAGAGTCCTAACCGCTAGGCCACCAGGGAAGTCCCTCATTTTTTGAATCTACGATTTTACTGCACTTTTCGAAGAACTTTGAGAATTAATTCAAATAGTTTGAACTTTTATACAAGGAAAGTAAACTGACATAACTTGACTAGGATCACCTACTCATAAGAAGCAAAACTAGAAATTTGAATCCGATCCAGCATATGAATGCAGTTTTTACTTGCCAGTTAATGATTTTTTTTTCATTAAAAAAAATAAAATTTTAAGAAAAAGTGATGTGTCATTGATACTTAGAACTGTAAGGGATTCAGTCAGAAGACTGAAATAAATCATAAATTGTTTTCCTTAGAATTTATTTAGTCATGTGCATTTTGCTCATATTTATCTCTTGATTTTTCTCTCATTTTTTTCTGTAAACCCTTACTCTGTGTAACATAGCCTCTTTTAATTCCATATGCAGTGGTAACAGAAATCCTCTGGAATAAGTTAAAGAAGTGAGTAAAGAGCAGGCAGAACCAACATGAAGCTCTCTTAGCCAGTGCTGTACGTGCATTTGTGCGCACATCCGTATCATTTCTTCTTCTGAAGAAATAAAGTCATTTCTTTTTTTTTTTTTTCCTTCTGTTTCTCTTTTGTTGTTGGTACTGCTGATTTTTACTATTGAAAAATCCAGGGTCAAAATCCCAAGAGTACAGTGCTGCTTATTTCAAGAACTTTGACTTCAAAATGGGAGACAGACCACACTGGTGCTATAGATTCTTATTTCTCTTGGTTCTACAAGGAAGACCTTTTTGGATTCTGGAATGAAATGGTGGCTTTTTTTTTTTTCGTATATGAAGCATACTAATCTAGGTATTAAGGACTTTGTTTTATGACTGGTATCAAACGGGCTCCTTGGTTTTAATGAGTTTAAGTGATAGATACCTAGGCTTTGTACTGTTTGGGTTTCAGGTTAGAGAGGTAGATTAGGAGATGGAAGCAAAGAAAATCTTCCAGAGTCCAGTTCACAAGCCGTTCAGCTCTTATCTCAAACCAAAACCTGGTATCACAGACCAGAGCCACTCACCAGAGTGGATTCCCCAGTTGTGTGATTGATGATCTGGTGGTTAAGCTGAACATGCATATTGGAACTTTGCTCAATTTTCTTCATTTCTGCTTCATTGTCTTACCCTTGACCAGACAAATAGGATTCCAACTGATAAACTGGGGTTGTGCTGTGAAGTACAACCAAGACTACCAATAAGTCTAAGGCTTGGTGCAGTGATTTCTCTCTGGAAAAACTTAGAGATCATATAGTTAACTGATAATATGGCTTCAGGGGAATTTTTAAGTTATTATGGAAAAGTTATATTTAAGTAGTACTTCCAGTTAATGTAATTGCGATGAAATTTGCCCTTTTGATTTTGGCTTTTAGGATGGTGAAGTACAGTACTAAAAAGGCTCAGTAGAGAAGTGGTGGTACTCTGATTCAATGGGCATTTGAAACATTGTCTTTAGTATCATAAGTTTGGAACTTTGTTAGGCACAGCTACTTAAAATTCCTCAGGGTTTCTTGTGGGTCCCCCCCCCCAACTTTGACTAAAGTGTAATATGTTACAGAATACAAAAAATGTGTATTTTATTTTGCTACTAAGACATTACCTTATAATTCAGTTTAGCTCAGTCAACACAGAAATTACGACTGGTCATTTAAAGAACATGGCCAACTCACAGAAGGATTTTAGAAAATCTTCTACAAGTGTGCTTTTGGGAGGAATCAATATTTCTTTACTTGAAACCAACTTTGATTTCCTCGTTTTCCATTCTTTGTGCAGTTAGTTTCTCTGTGGTTTAGGATTATGAACTAAGAAACAATTTTTCTGTTTCAGTATGAAATTTAATGCAAATCTTTCTTGTGTATTCAGCGGCCATTGCAGTCATTTGGACAGACAGGAAAAAGGTCTAAGGTATAGTAAATATTTTGTGCTGGCATGCCAAGGGCCTTCCCTCATGCTTGATGAATCTTTGTTTTCATACAGCGCTGCATTCAGTTTAGTTTTGTCACATTTCGTTTGGGGCAGAAAGCTTATTTTGTTTTATTTGGGGTTTTTGTCTTGCTTAGTCGCTTTTGTGCATCGCTTTTATATCTTTAATGGTTCTTTATCTGTAGAGAAAATGGCTCTCATCATTCTTTGGGTTTTTGAGATTGAAGTTACTCCCATTCTTGCTATTGCTATTATTTTTAAAACTGTAGTTATTGTTTTCCCTCATAACAAAGAGTTTTAATGGTATTTAACGATATATTTAACTTGCACATTTCACCTACATCTATACACAGCAGAAATTATTATAAAGAAACTTAAACTCTAGCCCTAGATTTATGAAATGTAGCGTTAATTTTAAATACTTTTCTTCAGTCAAGCTCAAAGTTAAAGCTAGTTCGGAGCCTTGCAGTATGTGAAGAATCTCCACCACCCCCTACAGCAGAGATATCACAGGAGAACCAGGTAAAAAAAAAAAAAAGCAACACCAAAGCAATAAACAAAGCAAAACAATTATTATTCAAAGATACAATGGTAAAGCCTGCTTCCTGGAGAATATTTTTTCATAATGTTAAATAAAAGTTGTATGTGCATGTACATGTGTTGTATATGTTTTTCCTGAGTAAACTACCAATAAGTCTAAGGCTTGGTGCGGTGATTTTTCTCAGGAAAAACTTAGAGATCATATAGTTAACTGAGAATATGGCTTCAGGGGAATTTTGAGTTGTTATGGAAAAGTTATATTTCAGTAGTAACTCCAGTTAATATAATTGCGAGGAAATTTTCCCATTTGATTTTGGCTTTTAAAAATTTGTCAGACACCTCTTGAGTGTGAAGAGGAGACTACCCAAGACTTCACTTGATATGTATCATTTTGCTTAACTTGAATGCATGGTGAAGCCAGTCTTCATAATAGCTTGGCTCTAATAGTTGTCTAATATTTCTTATTCTGTTGTTTATAAAGTATAGAACTACTGAGGCTCAACAAATAGTTTGGTTTTTTGCTTTTTATATATATTTTTAATGCTATGACTTTACTTTTCTGTTAATCTTAGCTACAGATTGATCTTTGTCTTATGTTACACTTGTACATTTACTTATAATTATTTTTGGACTCCCTTAACAATGTTTATTAGTGTGATAACTTTGGCTGTTTGTGGCTTGTTCTACTTTAAGAGTTTAAATAACCTGAAGTCCCCCTGTATCCTAACAATTAGTTTCCAAAGATTTGAGGCAATATTTTGGTTAAGAAAGATGATTGAATAAAGGAGAAAGAGAAAAAGAGCTATGACAGAGTATATACCCCCCCCTTTTTTTTAATGCCAGTTGTATGTTTGTTGATTCAAGCACAGACTGTTGATGCTTTGCCTTGATTTAGAAGACGATGCCATCAGAAGTATACTATAAATACTGAAGGTAGTTGTCACATGTTTAGAATGTGTTCTGTTTTTTAAAAAGCACTATGTGCTTTTATTTTATATAAGAAGGTTTTTTAATAGATTATTGACAAAAGTGTCAAGGAACATAGGGATCAAAGTTTACTTTTTATTTATATTTAAAATCTTACATAAATAGAAGATAGTTGTATGTATTAATTCCATAAAAAGATATTTTTAAGCAGTAAAAAATAAACTTCCAAAACAAATAGGAATATGCTCAAAATATTTTACTAAGAACTATTGCCTGGAGAACATTTTCAGATGTTAACTTGGCTTTTGCATGCTTGTTGATGAGGCTGAAGAGTTATTTATACACTCTGGAAAAAATTCAATAAAATTGTGTTTTAAAAAGCAGTTTTACAAGTTGTTTTGTACATGTCAGAGTAACAAATATACCTGTTCAGGGTTGAGCAGTAGGCAGTGTAATGGGGTTTTTTTGAAAATTTATTTATTCGTTTTGTTGAAATATTACACCAGTAGCCCCATAGAATAACTTGTCCAAGGAGATTGAGGAAATGAGAAGAGTTGGACATCCATAAGACTGTTAATCCAGAAAAAGTGTCTTCTTTTTGAGAAAAACTATAACAAACATGATCTTTGGTTTGATGTGGTACATTTCACCTATCTGAAAATTATTATAGGAGGTGGAAGGGAGGTGGGGGTTCTTACAGTACTACATAAATTTGTCTAGTGAAAATTTATGTAAGAAATAAATTAATATGAGGCAATATGTTGTATACTGATGTATATATTATTCAAAAACGCTGACTTGCAGCATATGGATAATGAATAAGCTGGTTATACCAAAGTTCAGTTGTTCCACATAATATATTATTTCTCAGTTTTTCTTGGATACAGTTAAATTTTTCTTTTGGGATAACAACCTATTATTACCTTCTCTGAACAAAAGATACTCTTTTTAATAGAAAATCTTTTTCCAAGCATTGAGTTAACTAAATTGCACCTAAATGGGAATTGAAAAATAAATTATTTCTCATAAAATATACTAGTATCTAATCTTTGACAGCAGACACTTTCCAGCTAATAACGCTTGCTTCAGAATGTGATTTTTGAGGAATTAATCTGAAATAAAACTCATTATTTGAAAGGTTGAGAGGCAATTAAAAGAGAGATGTCACTTGAGTCTGATGAGAGCTTATGAGAAGGAAATGACCTCAATAACTGATGTCAGTGACAGAGTGAAGAGTAAAGGAATTATGGCTGCCCATGGAGACAGTGCTATCATTTCAGTTATTTGTAGTCAAGAAAGTTTATGTATAAGGGCTTAGGCTTTTAAAATTAAAATATGTCTTTATTTGCTACTGAAAACAAGGCCTCAGTACCAACTGAAGACAAGCCTAGATACATTATATCTACTAGATTTTAAAATACAGTTGACCTTGATAAAATAGTTTAATATCTGTCTAAATGTGGAATCTTTTCTTCCAACCTTGATTTCATAGATTATCCTTGAGTAACAGGATAGAAGTTTATTATTATAAGTCAGGGAAACTTCTAAATATTCTACTTCTGAAACAGTTCTGGGATTCATTTTTAAATATCTATTTTTTAGTTAAAAATATAAGGAAAGTAGACTAGAAAATGAATCATAATGAGAAAAATGACTGACGAATACATGATGTTGATTAACGCATGACGTTTGGTAAATAAGACAAAGGAAGGCGTAGCGCAGATGTTTTGTCATTTTAGTGGAATTTGCCAGTGCCTCATTTTTGTCCTATATTCTGAGCACAACTTTGAGCTAAGATGAAATAGGAATCAGAACTGAGAAAAGATAAAAATAGCAGTCAGAAGCTCCATGGGGAGGGATATAAATATACATATATATGTATATGTATTAGATCTGAAACTCTTCTGCTAAATACTGTTTTGAAAAAAAAAATGTGTGTATATATATATATATATATATATATATATATATATGGGGAGAAAATGTTTAATAGAAATCATGGTGGCTGCAAGTTTCAGAATCTTGAAATTTATATCCTTTCAGTATTGACTTACTGTGCCTAATGCCACCACCAACTGTCACCCAGAAAAGCGAAGTCATTTGTTAATATTTTCCATCACTAAAGAACAACTGTATACAGCAATTTAGCCTACATCTAGATAGGCTACACCTTTATCTTTAGTAGATATGTTCTGGAAGTTTGTCTCTTTATAACTTTGCTGGAATAATCAAAGCCATGTGATTTTAACCTATTTCAGCTGTATTTCTAGTAATTTCTTTCTGTTCTGAAATGACATTGTTTTAACAATGTAAAATTAGTTCTCCTTTTCAGCCTTAGACAATGGTTACTTTACAGGTAAATGTTACATACCACTAAGGGAAACAATCTTGTCTGAAATCTTTCTAAAACAACTTTGTGGTACTTAGAGGAGGAACAGTGATAGTAGACTCAAATAGGAAATAAAGTTGGGATTTGGTTTTGAAGTTTTTACTTACAGTTTTATATGATAAAATGAAGGAATATGAATTTAAAGTGGATATTTAAGAAAATTAGTTTTTGGTAATGTTAACCTGACACTCATATGTTCCTATTGTCATGATTGATGATAATTATCATACTTTTGTTTGATGTGGTATCTCCATTGCAAAAATAGGTTAAAAAGACCTTTGTTCTGACCCTCTAAGGGTTTTAAGTAGATTCATTGAAACTATTATAAAAAAACATTTATTTGCTCTAAGATAATTTTCAATTGATATTTTCAAGGGATATGTTTCAACTGATGCATTCAGCTCAAAAAATTAATTTTAACATTTTTTAATCAAGAGTTTGATTAACATGGTAAAGCTATTGTAAGTTGTATTTTCTTGCTTGAAGAATCTGGTTGGATAAAATAAAAACCTTTTTTTTTTTCCTCCATGCAGTTTTGTTAATCAGGAATACAAATGTGGGATATTAACTGAATCACTTTTATATTTTCACTTAATAAATAATTTTACCTTCCAACAGGAGAAAATTCAGATCCAGTTAACACAATCATTTGAAAAAGAGGAGAAGCCCTCAAAAGATGAAGCAGAAAAAGAAAAAGCCAGTGATAAGTTGCCCAGAAAAATGTTATCAAGAGGTTTGCAATTTATTTCTGTATTTTTTAAACAAAGGTTTTATTTCACCATTAATCCACCCTTTACCCCTTGAATAATATTTATATAGTATATTTCTAATAAAAGTAATCCAGAACAGACTGAAGGAATGATATAGTTCTGGGCAAAATGGCATGACACAGTTCTGAACATCAGATGATTTAGCCAAAAAAATCCACCTCATGTCAAAAAGTCACCAAGGAAGATAACTCATGATCATTTATTGGTCTGTCTCTTGTATCAAAATAATGGAATCACTATAATTTAAATACTGATTCCATTAAAAAGATGTATTTTTAATTCCTTACGATACAAAGAACTAATGCCAAAATGTTTAGTATGCAGTAAGAATATTCTTGGAAACCCAAGATGTTTATCTTTCAGAGTGAATTTTAAAAGACTTCATCATATATCATTACAAACCTATAAAAATGCTTTTTAAATTTATACACACAGTTATGCTGACCAGTTTTATAAATAGTATAAGGATATTACATTTAAGGAGAAGAAATAAATGTGAATATTTGTTAAAAAAATTGATTTTTGAAAAGCAAGTTTTTTATGATAAATACTCTTTGAGAGCTAAAGTGCCTGCTTATCTCCAAATTATTAACTCCTTATATTTGCAACTGAACTAAGCAGACTCAGTTTGCTGTCTGAATCAGAGTTTTTTTTTGTTTGTTTAATGAGGCATTTTTGCATATGAGAATTATGGTGAGTATATAGAAGGATCTTTAAGAATTCAGAGTAAATTAAAGTGACACATGTGAGAGAAATTTTCTTTTTAAGAAGGTACATAAACATGCAGTTACATAAATCCATGTCATACTCATTATATAGGAGTAGCAAAATTGTGGTCATCTGAATTCATCGCAAATTCCATTTTCTACTTCATCAGTTTTCATTGTGGGGCATCTCATTTTATTTGCTATGCATCATGTGTGAAGGAAAAGGAATTTGTTTCAAACAACTTTATACTGGGTTTTTGTGTTGTTGTTTTTTAGATTCCAGTCAAGAATACACTGATTCAACTGGCATAGATCTACATGAATTTTTAGTAAATACATTAAAAAACAATCCCAGGTAAAAATTAAATTTATAAGGTTTACATTGCTTCTAGAGTACCATAATTTTGTTATATATGTTTTCATTACTGAGTTAGAATAAGATTAGAATATTTGAAGTACACCAGAAACATTTCAGTTTCTTAGGGCTAAGATGTTGCTGGCCTCTATGTACACATGTGTAAATACCTTTTTTGCATTATACATATCATGATGATATAAAGATAATTCATACTCTTTGTAGGAATTTTGGGAAATAAAGAATCATTAAGATATTTTGGGTCTTAATGAAATATGAGAGAAATATACCTCATGATAAAGCACTCAGCCAAAGTACTCATTATATTCACTGATAACAAGTTTCTGGACTTAACTAAATACGGAATTTTTGTTTCTTCTTGCTTAGCTTATGAACTTCCAGGCCAAAGATTTTTAAGGTGCCTATTTGAGTCACTAACTAATTGTGAAATCCTTTGTTTTGCCAGGGTACTAGATAAATAGATTTTAACTTTTTGGCAGGTCATCGATCCCATTGAGGCATTCTTCCCAGAAAAAGGTTTATTCACAAAATATCTGACCAACCCATTCTTTGAGTAGAAGACTCGAAGGTTAAGAGCCCCTCCTCTAGATGTTGCTCCCCAGAATGGTAGTTAAAATTTGTGAAATTTTTAGTTCATTGGGTCGGCACACGTGATAAAAAACACGAACAAGTGTCTTCAGTATTGCCGAGGTTTATCTCATGTCTTGCTTCAAGATACACCTTTAATTTCGTTCAGAATTTATTGTTTCAGTAGCATCTTGATTTTCTATTTCAAATTTAACTTTAATCCCAAATGGAGAACCACTAAAGTGGAAAGTAGTCTCCTAATAGTAGGAAGTGTAAGTGTGAAGTCAGTCAGCTCTGCATGACTTCTTTTTTTTCAGGTCAAGTTGATTCCTCAGTGGTCCCAACTGAAATTAGTCCATTGAACAGGTATTCGTTGGGTATCCATCATGTGCTAAGCATTGTGCTAAACATTGTAGATATAAAAGCGAGCAAAATATAATCTCTGACCCTAAAATATTCACGTTCTATGTGCTACGGAAAAAAGAAAACCCCATGATGTATAATTAAAATAGAATAAATGTTGTGAAAGAAGTTTTTCAGGGTGTTATAAAGGCACAGTGATGGGATCCCACCTCTGAGAGGATCTGGAAAGCCTGCACTGAAAAGATAATGCCTGAGCCGAATTTTGCATTCACAGTGCTTTAAATGGGAGCATGAGAACCTAAGAGACAAAAGAGCATTGGTAGGGCACAGCAGTATGAGAGGGAGGTGTGGTATACCCAGGCAGACAAGATCGCACACTGGCTCTGGCAGGAAGGCATGTAGCAAGTAATTCCAGAAAGTGATGGGGAGGTTGTTGGTAAGGTATGAAGACAGACTCTTCAGTTATCCTCAACCTAGATCGGTACCAACACACTGGGGTGGTTACTGAGTAAGAAGTGCTGATGGGAACCTGGGGATATGATGAACAATTAAAAATCATCTTCGCTGAGATGCAGTAGTGCACCATTTGAGAAATACTGAGTATGGCATGCTCTGTGGAGAAGTCATGACAGAATTTTGAATAGGGTGATACCAGAATGAGATTTGCATTTTAGGAAGATTACTTCATCAGTGAGGGGCCGAGAATCATGAGCAGGGAGTGTGGGTAGGAGAACATAGAGAAGAACAGAGAGGAAAAGGCTTATTCGGAAGATGTTTAAGAATTAATCCCATGGCAGGACTTGGTGATTATTTGGAGATGGACGAGTAGTGGTTTGTTAGAACAGCTGCTAGGTTTCCAGCTGGACTGATGGTTAATCCCATTAACAGGGGAAGTAATAAGGACAAGCCTGAATGAAGTAAGGCATGTTCTGTTGTAAATAAGTATAGTTTGAGATATCTGATGAAACGCTGTGGCAAGATTAAATGTATAGCTCTGATTTTCAAGTGAATGAGCCTGGATGCTCTTACAGATTAGGAGTCATCAGTAGAGATGACCCTTGCTTTGTGAGTTTGGCCAGCGAGATGCAATAAATGACAAGGATGAAATTCTATGGAAAAACAGTATTTTAAAGGTAGAGGATAAGTAAGAGACACTGAGTCCTAAAGATTGCAGAAGAATCATGAGAACATTTGTCTTAGAAATCAGCCAAACGGCAACAGTTTCATTAAAGGTAAAATGAAGCAGCCCATTAGATGAAGGAACTAGGAAGTTGTTGGCTACTTTAACAAGGCATTTCATTTGCTGTAGACTGGTGGAAATGAGAACTCAGTAGGTTAAGGGGGAGGTAGAAAATACATAGCTAGTTTGTGTAAAGCAAGATGGGATCCTAAACAGGTAGGATTTTTCTTTCTTCTGTACCCATAACGGGCTCAGAAGAAATTCCAAATATTCTTCTTTTGTGCAGTTTTCTGTTTTCTTCTACAAATGCAAAAGTTTTTACGTTATCTGCATATGTGTTTTTGAAGTGTACAACTTAATGATTTTTAGTATATTCACAGATTTTGTGCTACCATCATTACAGTCAATTCATGAGCTTTTTCATCAACCTCCAGAAGAAATCCTTAAGCATTTTGCTCTCACCTCCTTATGCCCTGAACCCTAATCTAGCTTGTCTCTATAGATTTCCCTTTTTTCGGTATCATCATATGAATGAAATCATATGTATGTGGTCTCTTGTGATTGGCTTCATTCACTTAACATAATACTTTCAAGGGTCATCCATGTTGTGCAGCATGTATCACAACAGTAATCCTTCTGTGTTTGCATTTTTATTCAAAAAAATAAGTGAACTATTCATATAATGGCTAATGAGTAAATACTAATATCAGTGTGGTTTACATAGTTGTAGCTAATGTTAAATTTTGTGAGAAAAATGATTTGCCTGATGGCTCTGTATTCTCTCAGTGAAACACACTATTAATTGCCAGACATAGGTGGCACAAAATTAGTAATGCTGCTGCTGCTGCTAAGTCGCTTCAGTTGTGTCCAACTCTGTGCAGCCCCAAGGACGGCAGCCCACCAGGCTCCGCCATCCCTGGGATTCTCCAGGCAAGAACACTGGAGTGGGTTGTTATTTCCTTCTCCAGTGCATGAAAGTGAAAAGTGAAAGGGAAGTCGATCAGTCGTGTCCAACTCTTCGCGACCCCATGGACTGCAGCCCACCAGGCTCCTCCCTCCATGGGATTTTCCAGGCAAGAGTACTGGAGTGGGGTGCCATCACCTTCTCCAAAAATTAGTAATAAATCTGGCAAATTTCCACTAGAACTTCAGCACATTCTAGATGTTAAGCAGATTTATTTTGAATCATACTAAAATCTAGTTTACATTTTATTTCAAAATTTTCCTTCAGGTCCTTAAATCTTGTTCTCATCCCAATGAATAAACTTAACTTCAGGTGTTAACCATTTATCTGTAATTCCTGTTTTAAGAAATATTTTCAAAAATTGTAATAAATAATCATTACTAGATTAGAACCCAGGAACCTGCAGTTGCCCAAGATAGAGATTACACTCACTAACGTGGTTTTTATACGTGTTTTTGTATTGGTTTTATGACCATTTTCTGCAAATTCTACAACATACTGAAGAAATATGGACAGTACAGGCAACTGTGTCACTAATGGAGGGGAGCAGCCCCATGGATAAATTA
This sequence comes from Neotragus moschatus, assembly GCA_006410615.1. Taxonomy (NCBI): domain Eukaryota; kingdom Metazoa; phylum Chordata; class Mammalia; order Artiodactyla; family Bovidae; genus Neotragus; species Neotragus moschatus. The sequence goes on from SJYA01000382.1 coordinate 250,944, forward strand.
GTAAGCAGTTTTGTTCTGGGGAACATCATGCAATTGTTCTGTGCTTGAAATATTTTCTGAGTTTACTTTTATTAGAGGTAATGTTTAAATCATCATATTTCTTGCCTGTTGCATATATTTGACCCAGTTCATATAGAACACTGGGAAGGGGATGGTGAAAGCAAGCATTCTTGTTTTCTTCTTTTTTATTTGCCACTTGTGTACCAACACATACTTTCTCAAAAGTCAGTTCTGGTATAATGACTAGAACACTAATAACTAAAAGATTATTGTCCCTTCATTTTAACTTCAGGTAGCTAATTGGTCAATTTGATTGAGATCTTTGTTTTTCTTACATATTTCTTTAATAACAAAGAGCATGTATTGGTTTCTTTTAAAGATTATACGATGACAAGTTCTATGTGTGCGTATAAGTTCGTGTGCTAATAAACCTATGGCATATGAAAATTAATTTATGGATATGTTAGTTTGAGTACTGTATGTAATGGTTCTGTAAAGGACTATTAATTTTTGACTTATGGCCATTACCAAGAAATCTTACCTTGATGACAGATTTGAAAATTTGGAAACTTGGACTAAGCTGTAGCAGATACAAGGCAGGAAATGTAAATCTTGAGAACTTAGGAAAGCTATTTTTCTAACAAGTTTTACTTTTTGCTAACTAAAAATTTAGTAAGCTAAGTAGGGGAACTTAATAGTAAGTGGTCCAGGTAATAATAGGAAATCCTCTGCAACCCATAAATCTACATATAAAAGGGGAAAAAAGCCTGAATTTGTATCAATTACTAATAAAATACTTAAGTTTTTGTTTTCTTTCATGGAGACAACAGAAGTTTCTTTTGAATACCAGTTCCTTCACTGAAGAATATTTCACATATTATAGGCTTGCTGTTTAGCTCAAACAGAAGAAGCAAATTAAATGCACTGTTTCATGAATGCTAAATAAGTTGCCTGCCTCTGATTCCTTTTTTCCCCCTACAGTAAGTATATAAAATACATTAGAAAATTTTACCATATCAAGACAAACTGACCCCCCAAAAATTAGAGGAAACTAGAGTCTTAACATTAAGTAAGTCTTTTTCACTGAAAACCTTATGAAGTAAGTAAAAATTTTCCATCCTCCCCTAAAATTTTAAGGAAAAACATTAAAAGACATTGGTAAAATAATCTGATTAATTTATTCCACTCAGATAGATTTGTTGAGCCCCTCACTATAGCACAAACAACTATATAAAAGTAATTGTGATAAATACTCTTCAAAGGTATGAAAGAAACAGGTTCTAAGAAAGAATGTAAGAAGCTGTGCTAGGGACTTCCCTGATGGTCTAGTGACTGAGACTCTGCGCTCCCAATGCAGGCAGGGTTCCATCCCTGGTCAGGGAACTAGATCCCACATGCCGCATCTAAGACCAGGTGCAGCCAAATAAATAAATGTTTGTTTGGTTTTTTTTAATGTGCTGGGCAAAGGAAACAGCATATTCGAGGAACCTGTGAAAGGAAGGAGCTTGGAAACTACAGCGATAAGCCAAAATGATGAAGGTTTTGTGAGAAAGGGGCAGGAAATGAGGCTAAAGAGATAGGTGAAGGTCATACCTGCCTTGTAAGGCACATTGCGTTAGTGCATGTGGGTGCTCAGTTGTGTCTGACTCCCTGTGACCTGATGCACTGTAGCCTGTCCAGCCTGTCCATGGGATTCTCCAGGTAAGAATTCTGGAGTGGGTTGCCATGCCCTCCAGGGGATCTTCCTGACCCAGGGATTGAACCTGGATCTCCTGCATTGGCAGGCAGATTCTTTACCACCAAGCCACCAGGGAAGCCCCATGGGCCATGTTACAAAAGATGTTCATTTCTAACCTAAGAGCGGTGGGAAACTTGTGATAAATATTTATCCCACATCATGACATGTCTTCACATTTATGTTTTTAAAAGATTTTTGCGGATGTTCCAGGTAAAACAAATTTAGAGGGAACAAGGGAAGATACTGGGAGATAATATACTACTATCATAGAGGTCAAGTCACAATCCTGAATACCTGGATCCAGGGTAATAGCAGTGGAAAGAGAAGAAAAATAGATTGAAGATAGATAAAATTTGCAGTTGTAATTAACTGCATGGGAGGATTTGGGAAAGCATAGTAATAGGCAAGAAAAGGTACTTCTAGTACAGGATGCTGAGTGAAAGGTGGTACTACTTGCTGAAGTGGAGTATACTAAAGGAGAAAAATTGAATGTTGCTGAAATTTGTATTAAAATGTAATCCTGTTCCACTTTGGGTTTAAAATCACCACTTAGGCATGTTATTCTCTTGATTTTTTCCAACTGATATAAAAATGTGTATGGTTAATATTAGTCAGCTTTATAAGACTACTTTTGCGATATAGAGAAGATCAAACTCAGGGCTGATGTATAGACTTTCAGGCGACTTAAGCAGGGGAAATAGAGGACATCGTTTCTCCTTAGAATCTGAGAGGGATCCACTATGTAGTGTTTATTTGAGAAGGAAACATTAACCTCTTGGCCTAGTTTTCTTGATTTATAGAATTTCAGAAACAGAAAGCTGCTTCTGTAAAGCTGCTTCTAGCTCTAAGGTTCTTGAGGTTTGTTTTTGTTTTGTTTTTCCCACATGCACCTGAAATTTACAGTGACCACAGGAATACTCTCTTGAGCTATGTTCTTGGTGTATGAGCACGGAGGTCCTTTGGGGAGTGGTACCAGCAGCTTGTTTTGTAAGTGCACTAAATAGGACCCTAGTGGTCTGAAGGAGCACGTGCAGGTGTTCCCTAGTGTCCTTATTTATTTTAATATTGGAGATATTTGGTTCACTTTGGTATTTTATCGAAAAAATTCCCAAAACCTTAAAAATGTATTACAGCTATTTTTAGAATAATTTTAAGTCCCCTTCCTCTGAGATAGGATTAGTAATATAGCTCATACTTCTCTGCTGTATTTCCATTTATATACTAGCATTGGATTCCCACTGGAGTATTCCTGTTGTTACTGGCATTGCATGTTCTTTAGAGTACTGTTTCTATGGAGTTGAGCATGGTAACAAAGTCATGAGCCTACCTAAAGATGTCTGTTTTCCTGCTGCTTCTTACTTTATTGAGTAAGGGATAAAGACTAATATTCTGTTATAATCCATGTATTTGCGGAACAGAATCTAATATAATACAGTAATACTTAACAGATAAAGATAATATAATGATAATTTTGAAACTGGATGGTATTCTCTCTACATTTGTGTATGTGTGAAATTTTTCATAAATTTTTTTAAGTCATCTTTATTCTTTTAAAATATTACTTTTTTAGAAAGTATATATCAAGCTTATAATGTTCTTCAGTGTACAGGTTTTACAAAAAAAATATGTATATCGCCCTGTAAATTCAACATTTATGATTTTTTTCAGTGTTAAGTTTTACGAGTTTTCATATTTTGTTTCAGGGACAGAATGATGCTGTTGAAATTGGAACAAGAAATTTTAGATTTCATTGGTAATAATGAGTAAGTCCTAACCTTTAACAGGAAAATAAATTGTCATCACAGTTATTCAAGATCTGCTAAATTAGTCTTTCTTCTAATTCTAGGTCTCCCCGTAAAAAATTTCCCCCAATGACATCTTACCATAGGATGCTCTTGCACAGAGTTGCCGCTTACTTTGGATTAGACCACAATGTTGATCAGAGTGGGAAGGCTGTCATAGTAAACAAAACTAGCAATACAAGAATGTAAGTATCAAGAAAGGTTGTTATATATGTGTATGATAATTCTTTATCTTTCTGTAACATCTTTTATCTCAGGTTTTCCACATATTTTAGCAGCCTGCTTCAGCTTTGTGATGATAACCTTATGTGACAGGTCTAAAAAATACACTCTGCTCACGAGATGTAAAATGCACCAGTCTGGACTGAAATAAGACAGGTGACTGAAATGAGACAGGTGAATGAGGATTGCTTTTTTTAAAAAAAGTAGGAAAACCCTCAAAAGTCATATCAGTGATGTTTAATAACCGTTTTCTTATGGATTTTGAATTAGTACAATTTAAATAGCTATGGCCAACTTCAGACAAATTTAAAAGGAAAAAGCAAACTTTAAAACCCTTATATTGTCACTAATTTTCTATCATTTCACTGTCTTTTCCACCTCTATTTTTGGTTCTTTTTTCCCCACAGATCTCAGGACAGTGGGACTGTTGATTGGTTAATCCAATATTATCCATAATATTGTGTACCCTTCTGGGCTATGTATGACTAGTGAGCAAAAAATTTTAAGAAGTTAAGAGGAATCATTTGCTTTAAAAAGTGTTAGCTTTGTATGGTGAAATAGATAATCAGTGCTGATATTTGGGAGCAAAAGGCACGATGCAGAGGCACCTAAAGTTATATGTTCACAATACCTCTTTTGTCTATTAGTAACACTAATCCTAAAGCAACCTGTTGAGTTCAGCTAAAATTCTTCATGGTGATTTATCAAAAGAATTTTCCATATTAATTTCATATGTGGCAGCAGTGGATCTGTGAGCAGCAGTCAGCTTCAGATGCCCTAAATAATGCTTTTCAGTTCATAATTTTCCTTCCTTGAAGCTAGACTTCTCAAGGTTCTGTCTATTATGAACCATTTGGCTTGCACAATTATATTTAATTCATTTATTTCTCTTTTGTTATAATGGTCTTTACCCTTGTAGCTGTCATATTGTTTGCTTGAACTAAGTTGGTGTTCTTCCATTTTAAATAGTATTTTGTCAAAAAGGTATATTTATTGTTGGAAGCTTACATTTTTTTAATGATTGTTACTACAACTAAAATTAAATTAATGAAGAAAGCTGTCTTTGAAAAGGATCACGTGTTTCTTCAGGGATTAAGTTTTACCTGTACATGTGAATCTGATTTAATTGTCTACTGCCTATCCTTTAGTCTTTTTTAAAAATCTTTTACCTTTTTCCTAGTTAGTTATATCATGCCTAAGGTGGGACAGTAACCGTAAGCTATGAGCTGGACTGAAAGTGAATAGAAATCTACTTCATTTAACCAATACCTTTCAACATTGCTCAGAGCTGCTGGATACCCAAGCACATGTTCATTAGCAGGCATTTTGACTAACATTTCGACTGGTGACTCTCTAAGGTTTTCAATGCAGTGTAACCTCAGTTATTTGAATGCTACAAATGATATCAGGGTTATCTTTATCCAGGTAGTCAAGAGTTTAGTTAAACACAGATGTTTATAATGTATTGATACCTAAAGAAGAATGGATCAATAGCATAATTATAACTAGACATTTCAGATCATTGAAGTTACACTGTATTTTTATTTTTTTCTTCTGGAATATGAAGAAGGATGTAAATCAGAAAACCTTAGAGAACTGCTCCACATTGAATAAAAACAAACTTGCCTTTTCCTCATAGGCAGATTACCCGCTCCAGCCTTGAACCAGTGGTGTTGTGGATGTCAACAACCCGGTGTCCACTGGGGTGTCTCATTGGAGCGGGAAGTTGGCGATTGCAGGGCAGTAAATTCAGGCATCTATAAAAGACAGAGGTAAGACAGTCTTAAGGTTAGCTGAAATGCCTGCTAATGCTATTTGGTGTGGGAATCCAGCTGCTCTTAGAAAAGTTGCCAGGCTCTTGGTTAAATCTTACAGTCATATTGGAACAGTCTTTCACTCAAGTACAAAGTCCTTGAAAAAGAAAACGTGGTTTTGAACAGCTGCAAAAATAGTTGTTATAAATCAATGGGGCAATCACGTGACAACAGNGGGCCATGTTACAAAAGATGTTCATTTCTAACCTAAGAGCGGTGGGAAACTTGTGATAAATATTTATCCCACATCATGACATGTCTTCACATTTATGTTTTTAAAAGATTTTTGCGGATGTTCCAGGTAAAACAAATTTAGAGGGAACAAGGGAAGATACTGGGAGATAATATACTACTATCATAGAGGTCAAGTCACAATCCTGAATACCTGGATCCAGGGTAATAGCAGTGGAAAGAGAAGAAAAATAGATTGAAGATAGATAAAATTTGCAGTTGTAATTAACTGCATGGGAGGATTTGGGAAAGCATAGTAATAGGCAAGAAAAGGTACTTCTAGTACAGGATGCTGAGTGAAAGGTGGTACTACTTGCTGAAGTGGAGTATACTAAAGGAGAAAAATTGAATGTTGCTGAAATTTGTATTAAAATGTAATCCTGTTCCACTTTGGGTTTAAAATCACCACTTAGGCATGTTATTCTCTTGATTTTTTCCAACTGATATAAAAATGTGTATGGTTAATATTAGTCAGCTTTATAAGACTACTTTTGCGATATAGAGAAGATCAAACTCAGGGCTGATGTATAGACTTTCAGGCGACTTAAGCAGGGGAAATAGAGGACATCGTTTCTCCTTAGAATCTGAGAGGGATCCACTATGTAGTGTTTATTTGAGAAGGAAACATTAACCTCTTGGCCTAGTTTTCTTGATTTATAGAATTTCAGAAACAGAAAGCTGCTTCTGTAAAGCTGCTTCTAGCTCTAAGGTTCTTGAGGTTTGTTTTTGTTTTGTTTTTCCCACATGCACCTGAAATTTACAGTGACCACAGGAATACTCTCTTGAGCTATGTTCTTGGTGTATGAGCACGGAGGTCCTTTGGGGAGTGGTACCAGCAGCTTGTTTTGTAAGTGCACTAAATAGGACCCTAGTGGTCTGAAGGAGCACGTGCAGGTGTTCCCTAGTGTCCTTATTTATTTTAATATTGGAGATATTTGGTTCACTTTGGTATTTTATCGAAAAAATTCCCAAAACCTTAAAAATGTATTACAGCTATTTTTAGAATAATTTTAAGTCCCCTTCCTCTGAGATAGGATTAGTAATATAGCTCATACTTCTCTGCTGTATTTCCATTTATATACTAGCATTGGATTCCCACTGGAGTATTCCTGTTGTTACTGGCATTGCATGTTCTTTAGAGTACTGTTTCTATGGAGTTGAGCATGGTAACAAAGTCATGAGCCTACCTAAAGATGTCTGTTTTCCTGCTGCTTCTTACTTTATTGAGTAAGGGATAAAGACTAATATTCTGTTATAATCCATGTATTTGCGGAACAGAATCTAATATAATACAGTAATACTTAACAGATAAAGATAATATAATGATAATTTTGAAACTGGATGGTATTCTCTCTACATTTGTGTATGTGTGAAATTTTTCATAAATTTTTTTAAGTCATCTTTATTCTTTTAAAATATTACTTTTTTAGAAAGTATATATCAAGCTTATAATGTTCTTCAGTGTACAGGTTTTACAAAAAAATATGTATATAGCCCTGTAAATTCAACATTTATGATTTTTTTCAGTGTTAAGTTTTACGAGTTTCCATATTTTGTTTCAGGGACAGAATGATGCTGTTGAAATTGGAACAAGAAATTTTAGATTTCATTGGTAATAATGAGTAAGTCCTAACCTTTAACAGGAAAATAAATTGTCATCACAGTTATTCAAGATCTGCTAAATTAGTCTTTCTTCTAATTCTAGGTCTCCCCGTAAAAAATTTCCCCCAATGACATCTTACCATAGGATGCTCTTGCACAGAGTTGCCGCTTACTTTGGATTAGACCACAATGTTGATCAGAGTGGGAAGGCTGTCATAGTAAACAAAACTAGCAATACAAGAATGTAAGTATCAAGAAAGGTTGTTATATATGTGTATGATAATTCTTTATCTTTCTGTAACATCTTTTATCTCAGGTTTTCCACATATTTTAGCAGCCTGCTTCAGCTTTGTGATGATAACCTTATGTGACAGGTCTAAAAAATACACTCTGCTCACGAGATGTAAAATGCACCAGTCTGGACTGAAATAAGACAGGTGACTGAAATGAGACAGGTGAATGAGGATTGCTTTTTTTAAAAAAAGTAGGAAAACCCTCAAAAGTCATATCAGTGATGTTTAATAACCGTTTTCTTATGGATTTTGAATTAGTACAATTTAAATAGCTATGGCCAACTTCAGACAAATTTAAAAGGAAAAAGCAAACTTTAAAACCCTTATATTGTCACTAATTTTCTATCATTTCACTGTCTTTTCCACCTCTATTTTTGGTTCTTTTTTCCCCACAGATCTCAGGACAGTGGGACTGTTGATTGGTTAATCCAATATTATCCATAATATTGTGTACCCTTCTGGGCTATGTATGACTAGTGAGCAAAAAATTTTAAGAAGTTAAGAGGAATCATTTGCTTTAAAAAGTGTTAGCTTTGTATGGTGAAATAGATAATCAGTGCTGATATTTGGGAGCAAAAGGCACGATGCAGAGGCACCTAAAGTTATATGTTCACAATACCTCTTTTGTCTATTAGTAACACTAATCCTAAAGCAACCTGTTGAGTTCAGCTAAAATTCTTCATGGTGATTTATCAAAAGAATTTTCCATATTAATTTCATATGTGGCAGCAGTGGATCTGTGAGCAGCAGTCAGCTTCAGATGCCCTAAATAATGCTTTTCAGTTCATAATTTTCCTTCCTTGAAGCTAGACTTCTCAAGGTTCTGTCTATTATGAACCATTTGGCTTGCACAATTATATTTAATTCATTTATTTCTCTTTTGTTATAATGGTCTTTACCCTTGTAGCTGTCATATTGTTTGCTTGAACTAAGTTGGTGTTCTTCCATTTTAAATAGTATTTTGTCAAAAAGGTATATTTATTGTTGGAAGCTTACATTTTTTTAATGATTGTTACTACAACTAAAATTAAATTAATGAAGAAAGCTGTCTTTGAAAAGGATCACGTGTTTCTTCAGGGATTAAGTTTTACCTGTACATGTGAATCTGATTTAATTGTCTACTGCCTATCCTTTAGTCTTTTTTAAAAATCTTTTACCTTTTTCCTAGTTAGTTATATCATGCCTAAGGTGGGACAGTAACCGTAAGCTATGAGCTGGACTGAAAGTGAATAGAAATCTACTTCATTTAACCAATACCTTTCAACATTGCTCAGAGCTGCTGGATACCCAAGCACATGTTCATTAGCAGGCATTTTGACTAACATTTCGACTGGTGACTCTCTAAGGTTTTCAATGCAGTGTAACCTCAGTTATTTGAATGCTACAAATGATATCAGGGTTATCTTTATCCAGGTAGTCAAGAGTTTAGTTAAACACAGATGTTTATAATGTATTGATACCTAAAGAAGAATGGATCAATAGCATAATTATAACTAGACATTTCAGATCATTGAAGTTACACTGTATTTTTATTTTTTTCTTCTGGAATATGAAGAAGGATGTAAATCAGAAAACCTTAGAGAACTGCTCCACATTGAATAAAAACAAACTTGCCTTTTCCTCATAGGCAGATTACCCGCTCCAGCCTTGAACCAGTGGTGTTGTGGATGTCAACAACCCGGTGTCCACTGGGGTGTCTCATTGGAGCGGGAAGTTGGCGATTGCAGGGCAGTAAATTCAGGCATCTATAAAAGACAGAGGTAAGACAGTCTTAAGGTTAGCTGAAATGCCTGCTAATGCTATTTGGTGTGGGAATCCAGCTGCTCTTAGAAAAGTTGCCAGGCTCTTGGTTAAATCTTACAGTCATATTGGAACAGTCTTTCACTCAAGTACAAAGTCCTTGAAAAAGAAAACGTGGTTTTGAACAGCTGCAAAAATAGTTGTTATAAATCAATGGGGCAATCACGTGACAACAGTATAGGCCATTGTCAGGATTAAATAGATAATCTTTCAAATTCCTTAAGAAAGCAGTCTTTTTCTCATCAGTTTGGTCAAGGGATTTTCCTTTTTTTTTTACTCTTTATTTTTCTCTTTAGTTCTCTGTATAGTTCTATGTGGAGATATGTTCTGTTTCACATATCTAAATATATTTTAAAATAAAGATTTCTTCAGCTTACTTAGATAATTATCATTTAAAATCTTTGCATCATTTGACAGGATGTAGATACAGTACTCTTAAAACTTCATTAAGTTAAAACATATTCAGAAGTGTTACTTGATTACTGTGTATAATGAAATATCTTTCAAAGTTTACTGAAGATGTCCTTACTCAGGTTTATTTGGTTTAGAATTTATTTAAGGTACCCATAATAAATTACGTGACTACATAATATATATTTTAAGTATATGTAAAAAATTGCTTAGGAGTTCAGTTAGCCTTTCTTTATTGCCTGTAAATATATTTTTTATAGATCACATATTTCAGTTTTATAATGGAATGATATTAAGTCTCAGGAGTATTGAATAAATTAATTTGTTGTAGCTGAGAATATATTTCAGAAAGTGAAATTTTATATGATTGTAATTTTCCAAGAGCAACAGCGTTCCATCTGTTTTCTGGATCCCAGTAGAACTTGCAACATTTCCATAGAGGAAAAACCAATCAGCCATGAAATACGTTGTTAAGAGTTCATAATCATTACTTTAAGTCATAACATGAACCTTCAAAAAACCTCTTTTTAACCTGTTTCAGTTAATACAAAACAAAGATGTACCCTGCTGTAATTAAAATACTTGGTAACTTGGTAGCATTTTGAAGTAGCCTCTTAAGTTTTATTAAATTCAACCACAAAATATTTGGTTATGTAACATCAGAGCAGATACTGTAAGAGTGTAACATAAGATACTGTGCTATACTTTTTCCTTTGTTCCAGAATTGTTTCTTTGAATTAGAGGAGGCAATGCAAAGAGGATAGACAGGCTTAGGTACCAGGGCTCCAACTATGGCTCAGTCATTTCCTTGCCCCCGGATCTTGGACAGTTGCTTTAGTCATTTGATCCTCAGTTTTGTCAGTAGTATTTATAATAATAACAAACGTCTACTGTTCACTGTTTTAAGTGCTGGTCATCTGTTAATTCATTTCATCTTCAGAACAGCCTTATGAAGTAGGTAGATGTAATGAGGAAAGTAGGGAAAAGAAAGGTTAATAAGTAACTAAAGCAGCTAAATGTTAAAGCTGAGTATTTGAACCTGAGCAGTCAGATTCCAGAGCCCACAGTGTATTTTATATATCCTTTCAGTCATGACGTGGGATAGTTAATGTTTTCTCATAAGATTATTTTTGAGGAATAACTGAGATAACATAAGTATCTATAAATAACACCAGTGAGTGGGGAACATATTATTTTTACCATTTTTCATAAAATGTAATATTTAACTTTTTTATGTTTTGTTCCCTTGGTTTTTGATTTATTTTTTAGACCTGATCAGAAATTTACTGAACATATTAAGGATGACAAAGGTGAAGACTTTCAGAAACGATATATCCTCAAGAGAGATAACTCTAGCTTTGACAAGGATGATAACCAGGTAACCTCGCACATTTGGAGCATTTTTATAGATGCTGGACTTATCCTGGCAGATCATTTCCCCAAGATTAATTGTTCTCTTTTCTTTAGATGAGAATACGTTTGAAAGATGACAGACGAAGCAAATCTATAGAAGAAAGAGAAGAAGAATACCAGAGAGCTAGAGACCGAATATTTTCCCAAGATGTACGTACTGACTTAAATTTGGATCTTCGTGTTTAAATATATGCTAATTGCATATTCACTCCTCCCTTAATATATTGATCATATTTACTTTCAGCTACATTTGTTGCATATAAAGTCATCTTTTTAGAAATACTATAGTCCTATTCATGTTAATGATTTAATAGTTTGTAAAATACTACATTGCTGCAGTTATGTGTACTTTTCAAAAGTTGGAAGCAGGTCAACTAAGAAGTAGTACTTTGGACTGAATATATAGTTTATATAGTATTTTTTCCTCTCAGACTTCTCACAGAATGGAGATTTTTGGAATATTGGTCACTATCTACAAAATCATGTGCCCTAAATCCTACTTGCTAGTGGACTTTTCTTGATAAATCACTTGTTTCTTTTAAAGTAAAGCTAATTGATTTTTTTAATTTTTATTTTCCACTTTATATGTGATTATATGGAACAGATCTTTTAAGTGGCTGCTTATTTTACACATATATTCAAGGAGAGAATCAATTTGGTTTTACCAGTATCTGCTCTGTGCAATACTGGGGACTAGTCAAGGATATAAGAATATATGTAATTTGTGTTAATACTTTCAAAGATAGAAATTTTCTCTGTATTAAAAAAAAACGAAATGACACTAAAATCAGGACTGTCAGTTAAAAGTTTATAATATTCAACAAATCTTATTGATCACCTATAGTAGGTACTTTGCTGGACACTAGATAAATGTATCCATGCACATGTACAGTAAATGATCTCCCAAACAGCCCTATATGCGATATCACTGTTTATATTCACAGATGAGGAAACTGAAGCTCCAGGAGACTAAGTAAAATAGACAAAGATCATCTAGCTAGAAAATGACAGAATCACCCTAGGTCTTCTGAACTCAGGGCCTAACCTAGATCTACTTTCCTCTGTAGTTGTAAGATGGATGAGGTCTCTACCCATGATGAGTATTGAGATAATGACAATACAGTGTGTGATTGGTATAGAAACATGAAGGTGAAATAGGGAACACAGTAGAGATGCACCAAAAACCAGAACTCTGGAGTGAGAGGAAGAGTTAGCTTTCAAGAGGAGGTGTGAAGGATTGAAGTGTTCGGTTAACATCTGCAGGGGCCAGAGATAAAGGAGAGCTAGACTCAGGAGGAACTGAAAAATTCATAATCCACCTGGATTATGGCCTAGGGGGTAGGAAGTGAGGGACGTTTCAATTGGAGAACTGGTAGGAATCTTATTTCAGCTTGCTCCTGAAATCTGGTGCAGGGAGTTGAGTTTTTAGCTAGAGCAGGGTTCAGCAGACTTTTTCTTATGGCGCAAATAATGAGTATTTTAGGCTTTGCTACTATACAGCCTTCATTGCAACAACTCAAAACTCCCATTATTATTACAAAAACAACCATAGACAATATGTGAATGAATGGACATGGCTGTGCTCCAGTGAATCTTCATTTAGAAAAACAGATAGCTGACTATAGTTTGCTGACCCCTGTGCTAGAATATTGGGCTTCCCTGGTGGCTCAGAAGGTAAAGAATCTGCCTGCAGTGCAAAAGGCCTGGGTTCAGTCCCTGGGTTGAGAAGATTCCATGGAGAAGGAAATGGCAACCCACTCTGGAATTCTTGCCTGGAGAATTCCATGGACAGAGGAGCCTGGCAGACTATATAGTCCATGGGATTGCAAAGAGTTGTAGACAACTGAGCAACTAACACTAAGTACTAGAAGATCAGTGAGCTATTAAGGAGTGGAAAGTCATAATCAGGGAGGTTTCTATGGCTTCTGCTGTATAAATTGGATGAAAGGAGCAAAACTGATAGCTGGTAAAGTAGACTTGTAATTAATACAAGATGGAAAAATGATGGCTATCTGAGTCAGGTTGTTAGCACTGGGAGGCTTTTGGCTGTAAGCTACATTGAGGCATAGCTGCCTGTTCACTGCTACAGCTGCTGCCAAAACAGAGCTGATCAAGATATTTGTTGAGTGAATAAGGTGGAATCTACAGACGTGTATATATCTTGAATATTTAAGAGTGAAAATGGGTTTACTTGTTGGAAACAATATTTGAATTTCAAGTTACTTTGTACAACAGAAATGAATTGCTTCAAAAATGTGTGTCTGTTAAAAGTAAGCATAGTATCTCCAAGCCAAAAAGATTTTTTCATTATCATTTATTTGTGTACCTTACCACCGTGTTTGATTTGAGGACCAGGAGTTACTATTGTTTTTTTAATTATTACACATGATTTTTGTTGTCATCATTGGTTTACAGATGGCATTATTTGACAAATGCTCAACTTTTTATATCTGTTCTTTCTTTTTAGTCCCTGTGTTCCCAAGAGAATTATATTATTGACAAAAGGTGAGGAATTTAACATTTGTTTTGGTAGGTGTCTGACTGACGCTAATAAAAGTAAAAATGTTTTATTAAAATGCCAACAGAATCCAAGACGAGGATGCTAATAGCACTCAGCAGAGGCGCCAGATATTTAGGTATTGGAAGCATGTTTTCATGCAGTACAGTATTGAAAATTTAGAGCTTTTTTTTTTCTTCATAATTTTCCTTTTTGTCTCTATTGGCTTTTCAAAGTTTATTTCTAAATTACAGAGTTAATAAAGATGCTTCAGGAAGATCAACAAATAGCCATCAAAGCAGCACTGAGAATGATTTGAAGTACTCTGAACCCCGGCCCTGGAGTAGCACAGATTCAGACAGCTCTCTCCGAAACTTCAAGCCTGCTGTAACCAAAGCCAGCAGCTTCAGTGGGATTTCAGTTCTGACAAGAGGTGATAGTTCTGGAAGCAGCAAAAGCATAGGCAGGCTTTCAAAAACAGGTACAAACATCTGTCTAGAACTGTGCAGCCAAACATTAGTTTCCATAATGCTGGCTTGGCATTTATCATGTGGCTTCTGTAATTATCCTTAAATAAAAGATTCTTATCAGCAGTACATTGAGCACCTCCAAAGTACTTATGAGGTAATATGTGTATTGACATTAGGATTTATTCTCTGTGAGACAGATTCACAGACACCAGTTAAAATAAGAATCCTCCACTGTGATATAAACTTAAATCAGGTTGGTTAATGAAATGTCATCTCTTGTTTAAGTGCTTTAGATGATTAGAAATCCTTCAGCACTTAGTTACAGTTAGAAGCTGTGGTTTCTCACGTAGGATTAGTTAACATTGATTGCATTTTTAGCTAATACCATTATTAGCTGAAATTCGACTACTACTATCATATTATTATTTGCATTTCATGATAAAGTTCACTTGCTGTTCAAAAAATGTATCAATTGCTGAGACTTTAAGAAATTGTCAAACTAAAGAAATGTAATACAGTATAATTATTATAGATGAGTAGAAATTTCAGTAACATTTTCATTCTAAAGCTTATTTTAGATTACATAACTTTTAAGCTCATAGCATTTACTCTTTTCACTTTCACTAACTGGCTTCAATACTAAAGAAGTTTATGTCTCTTTTAGAATCCTCGTGGATCTTATTTTTATCCCAAAATAATCAGGAAAATCAGAAATGGCACTCTCCTTATCCTTTTGGGTAAAGCCTAGACATACAGTTTTACAGATAACAGTTGAAGGGAGAGGTGTAAATTTGAAGGTGACAGTATTTTTTAATCTCTGACTATAACTCAGTGCTTTAAATTCTTAAGGTTTTTGAATTGCACTTGTCATCTTTTTAACATATAATGTGGATGTTTAAAATGTCTTAGTGTATATGATATATCACCAAAGAAAGGTAAGTTTTATTAATGTAAGAAATATGCATATGTACCAAACATGCATTTATTTGATAAATGGTCACTTAGTCATCAAGTCATCATAACAAAACTACTCATGTGTCCGGAGAAAGTCATTTAGACATACAGCCAAATCAAAACATTTTAAGAACATGTACTATTTATGATCTATATTATCTTCAGAGATGAAAATAAGTCTATTTATTTTTCATATAGTTATTGGAAACAGTTATTTTGGCATAATGTAAAATAGAAGTTATCCTTCAGAGAAATCTATATAGTGTATCATATTTGTTTACTTCTTTCTTGAAAAATTAATTTTCCTCATAGACTCAGTTGTGTTTTTTAAAACCTAATTAACCTAATTCATCAAAATCTTTCCCTTCCTTCGTTGTTTCATTGTCTCCCTTTAGCTATTATACATCAAATTAGTTTATTAAGTATAGTAAGACCTTTTAAGCTAGTGCTAATATAATTGCTTAAAATAGTTTTATTCTATCTTTGTCCCTTGCTGTGATAAAAATTGAAAGTTGACTGTACATTGTAGGAAGATGCTATGATTATGAGCTGAAAATGAAAGTATGCAATGAAACTTGACAGTTGTTTCTCTTGGTAGAGAATTTACTGTTTTTGTTATTTCCTACACTACTCTGAAATCTTTCTGTATTCTTATAGAGAAGGGGTTTCTGATATAAAAGGTTTGGGCATTTGGCTGTGCTAAGTTGTTTGTCCTGGGGGAAAATTATAATCTATATATTACTAAGTGTTAATCTAAAGGTAAAAATGTACATAATTTTGTCCTTTTGGGAATGTGGGTAATGTGTTTTTTGTGGCTGTCTGTGGCTGATACTATTATAGACTTGCTTAAGTTGCATGCTTTGGCTTTGACTTAACTGACAACTTAATGTGATAAGTCTTGGTGTATTAAACTTATTTTTGGTGGAGAGGGGAGGCAAAATTGTACAGTAAATCAAAAATAATTCATGCTTTTAAGTGTTAAACTGCATGTTATGCGATATGAATTTTATTGTTATGTATTTAAAGCCTGCATCTTTATATAAGGTTTTAAAAACTCCCTTTTTTATTACTCCTCCCCTAGGTTCTGAGTCTTCTGGTAGTGTAGGCTCATCTACAGGCTCTCTTTCACACATCCAACAGCCTCTCCCAGGTACAGCTCTTAGCCAGTCTTCTCATGGTGCACCTGTCGTCTATCCAGCTATCAGCACTCATAGTTCTCTTTCCTTTGATGGTGGCCTAAATGGGCAAGTTGCATCTCCTAGCACAAGCTTCTTTTTGCTTCCCTTGGAAGCAGCAGGCATACCACCTGGCAGTATTCTGATCAACCCTCAAACAGGTTGGTATCCAGACAAAGGTTTATTTCAGTTGAGATGTCAGGAGTTATCTGAAAATTAAAGAATGTATATTAAATGTATTATCTGTATATGTGTTGTCAGCTTTTTATTTTTCATGAGTGATGAGCGTTTTCTCCAGAACTTTATTAAAAACAGTTTATGCTAGAGACTGTTAAAAGACATATTTATATCAGAAAATATTTTTCTCCTTGTGACATTGGTGATGTTGTCTTTTAGGTCAAATCATGAAACAGTTCGTTTCCTAGAAGTGCAACCACCACCTTTGAAAGAGCTTTTTTCAAAAGAATTTTATCCTGGGGAAAATAGTATACATTTCATTAAAAAGGAGAACATTAACAGCTCTTACTACTTTTATAATGTAGTGAAAAGACCTATAAGTAATTGTCCTTATGAATATGGTAATTACTTTCTACTGAGGAAAAGCTGTTATAAGCTACATCTTATTATTAATGAAAAAGTAGTCATTGTTAATTAATATTGACAACACATTGTTTGCAGTTAGGAGGGAGTACTTTGTGTTTATTGAATGTTTACTCTGTGGCATATACTATGTTGTGCTTTAAATACATTACATATAATAACCCTGTTAGGTGAAATCTACTTTTACAGATAAAGAAACTGAACCTCAGAGAGATTAAGAAACTGTAGTCATTATATATGTTAATTTTTTTCTTAAGTCAAAAGAAGTCTTGGTTTCTAATCAAAACAACATAGCCCAATCATATAGTTAGATGATGAAAACAACCTTAAATCACTCATTAACCTTCCTTAAATATTTACAGATTTAGCTGATATGGTCATACTAGCATGGTAGTTGTGGAGCAAGGTAGATCCAGCTAGAGGGTCAGGGTCTCTGAGTGTTCCTAAAACTTCCCTTGTGTTTGTTGTAGAAAAAACTGTGGCTTGGAAGGTGTTACCTTCAGATCTCATTTGTGTCTTTTGTTTCTAAGAACCAAATTAAATTAGCATAGGAAACTGATTCTTAAGAAATTCAGTTTTAGTTTATAATGATTATCTTTTGATATCTTAGGTCTGTTATATAACTAAACTGCCTGTTTTCCTGGAGCAGGATATAAGATAATTTAATATGTTACTATTTTCTATTATTTTTCATTCCAAACATTAGTTAATATGTTTCTCGAAACATGGAAGTGTCAATTGAGTAGGAAATTATAAAGTGAGAAACTAATCAATCTGAAATTGAATTGTATACTTAACTTTAAATTAGTCCAAAAGTGACTTTTTTGAGAAAAGCATTACAACACATCCAGCTTTTTTAAGCAGTCCTTAAATTATGCTGAAACATACTTTCACTCAAGTCTAATCTACCATTGTTTTAAAAATTAATAAACAATCCACAAATACCCAGCATGATTTCATTTTAGTTCTCTATATCCATCACATAAATTGTCAGGAAATTAACTAATGAAAATAATTTGACTTTGGAGAACTGTTCCCACTTGATCGCAATGGAACAATGTATTCTTCTCTCCCAAATATTATCTTATTATATGTTACATACCTATTTTTTAAAAAAAGAGAGAATGTTTTGGGGGCTATTTAAGACACAATTATTCAGTCACATTTCTCTTATTTTATATTTTTCCCATCCTAAAAGAGTATCATAATCAATGATCTTTTTATTTCATAATTTTCTTAAAAGTCCATCTTTTTTTTTTTTTTTAGTCATTCAGTGTATAGTATGGAAAAATACTAATCTTTGAATCTGTATGTACATTGAGAAAAAAGTCTGGAAGAAGTTATCCAAATTAACTGTAAGGTTATGGGGAATTTATTTTCCTTTTAATCTGTATTCGTTGGTTATTTTCCCACGGTAAAAATATTACTTCATGTAATAAAAAGTTGTTTAGAATCTATGTGTAGAGAGTTACTTAAAATATTCCTCCAGTAACTGATAACCAATAAGCCTCAAAATCAATACTGAAATATCCTCTCATTTTATGAATAAAGCTCACTGAAATCAAAAGGAAGTTATTTTAGATAATTATTTAGAATTTTTAGATTATTTTCTAATTTTAACAAGTTAAAATCTATGAAATTAGGAAATTGCCATCAAAGCCACAATTTGAAATTTGAAGTTATCAGCCATTTAATTTTCATCAGGTTTAATCTTACTAGTTAAATATATACAGTGTGACCTATATGTTAAATATTTCCCATCTAACAGGCTAATTAATGAATTGCCAGTATCCCAAAGTCGTTTTGTTTTGTTTTGTTTTTCCCTTCAAAACTGAGATGTTACAGAATCCTGTAACTCAATTCCTTGAGCAAGGGGTGTTTCAGGATTAAATTTTTTGGAAAATACTGTGTATTATAATCTGAGTGGATTCTGGAATGACAGCACCACAGTGAAACACTGCAGCAAAGTTTTTGAATATTTACTCTTAAGTGGGAAATGCAAAGACTAGAAATAGCCTTGTGTAAAATCAAACTTTGCTTTCCAGGCTTTGGTTTTCAGAAACTTGAGCCCTTTGGAATTGTGAATAAGGACTGAACATAAGTTGTTTGTACAATGACCTATATTCAGTCTCTATTTTAAGTGATTTTTTTCCTTCATTCTTAAAATTTGCAGGTCAGCCCTTCATAAACCCAGATGGGAGTCCAGTTGTGTATAATCCTCCAATGACGCAGCAACCAGTTAGAACCCAAGTGCCTGGACCTCCACAGCCACCTCTGCCACCCCCACCACCTCAACAGCAAGCAGCTAATCACATTTTCTCACAGGTGCACATATCCACAATTACATAATGCTGAGTTCATCTACCTTTGCATATATTGGGCTATAGTCACTAATTATAACTGACATAGCCCAAGTTAGTATCTCTTAGAACTTTAATGTTCTGCACCCATGATGTCCCACTCACTGCTCCTATGGAGAGGTTAACTTCAAGGGCTTTTCTGTGAAGGGAAATTTTTATCTCATGATCCTGTATGGTGAGTATTTTATCCCTGTTTCACAGTAGCAGGAAATGGATAAGAATAATCAAAACTAAGATTATACATTATTCCAGTGAACAAAGTGAGTTGTTTTAAAATTCAATAATCAATCACTTATAGGAAACTGAGTTGTTTCTTCAAGGTACTCTCCATCCCACCTACCCTATGAAAAATAAAGACAAAAATACTTGAGTTAGAATTATCAAAAGCACTTTTAATAATATTTTGAATCTGTATAAATGTTTAGAGTTTCCACATATATTTTCACATTCAGGCTTTTCTTCTAGAGATGTGTTACTCATTCTTACTGGACTTGATTATTCCAGTGTAAACTCATACTTTCATTCTGTCTTTTAAAAGGTTGTTTAGCATGTCAAAGACAATTTGCACAGTTATTTGCACCTCTTTTTCCCTGGAAGACAGTCTTAAGTGTTCCACTAGTGAGAACATGGAGAATATTTTGTGACAGAAGTATAGTGGTAAAGTTGAACTGGAGAAGTTTTATTAGTTTTGTTCACAGGTTAAATTGTATTACAGGAGTGGAAAATGTATGAGCAGTTTGATGAAGTTATCACACATTTTTTAACTAATTAAAATAATTACTGCTCTGGCAATTAAGACCCCTTATTAGGCAAGGCAGTTTCTCTAAAGTTGGACTTGTAGGTTTTTTAAGTTCCCAACCTCATTTGGTTACGTGCACTTAGGTAGATATTAGACAGAATAAAACTCCTTCACTGTCCTTTTCTGTCTTGGTTTCATTCAACTTGGTCTTGCAGTGTTTCTCTTTAATTTGCTATCACGTGGTCATCTTGCAGTGCTATATATTCCATCAGGAGTTTTACAGGGCAGATTTTCATTTGATTTGATTCATTTCATTTGATTCCACTGTTTGTGGAAACAGTCTGGCAGCTTCAGAAAAAAAAACCCTAAGATTTTACCTACAGTTATATATTTCAGATTATTATCTCTGAGAAATAGCTTTGTCTGATTTAGTTTCAAGAGACAATCCTAAAAGATATAGGCAGCTTACTTTAGAAATGATGTCTTAATAGACTGAAATCTTGGGGTATGTATCAAACTCCATGGCTGTTTTTCCTGGCATTGCTTCAAGTGCTTCTGGTAATTTTTCATTGAATACAAGAATAGATAATTGGTGAACAAATGATACTCACTAACAATCTTTTGCACTGAGATAATCCATCCATGAAATTTCAGTTAACCAAACAAAACAATGCCGTGATTTCCAAAGCCTTCAGACGGGCCACATTCTTGAAACCAGTCACATTAAGTCAATGCTGTTTTGCAGCCAGGTGCAACTGAAGTAGATAAAAAGGACATGCTAAGGCTTTTTCTTTTCTAAGAGTTGTCAGAGTTTCACTTCGATCATCCAGTCTCCCAGCCCACATTTTTCTCATTACCACTTGACACTCTGGCAGACATAAAATCATACCCTTGGTGCTCACATTACTCCTCTTTCTCTTATTCCCCGGCAGACTAAAGCTTTTGTTTCATCTGACACTTACATAGTAGGTTAAGTTGTCTGGAAGAAAGTTGTGTCTTTATGGTTGTCTGACTTAATAACACATTGAAGAGCTTGTAGTTTGTAGTTTTAAAGCTGCTGCACCTCATTTGGTGTGATACATGCTGTCATCCATTAGGAAGCTTGCTAATTTCTTCTCACTAACCTTTCAGAGGTTAGTGAGAAATCAGTGGCTACTCTTTAGATCTTTCAACTTTTTGCCTTTTTTAGTACTTTAACTGTAGTTTTTTTTGTGTTGTTTGTGTGTGTGTGTGTGTGTGTGTGTGTGTAATTCTAAACTACTCTAAGCCATTCATTGTTTAGAAACTTGATTTTGTGGTGGAAGGGCAGCTCAGCATTATATGTATAAATCATAGGAATTTCTCCTTGTCTAGATTATTCCTTGAGTAACCTTATTTGGTTAATTTTGCGTTTCTAAAGTATACTCCATGGACTGTAGCCTACCAGCCTCCTCTGTCCATGGGATTCTCCAGGCAAGAATACTGGAGTGGGTTGCCATTTCCTTCTCCAGGAGATCTTCCCAACCCAGGTACTGAACTCCGGTCTCCCGCATTGTAGGCAGGCGCTTTACAATTGTAGGCAGACGTCTGAGCCACCAGGGAAGTTGTTAAAGTATACTCTTCGAAAGTATTGTCCAGAGAGAGATTCAAAAGTTAAATGACTGTATGTGGGTGACTTAAACAGATTGCCACCTGTATGCTGGATTATGATAGTTAATAAACCAATATGTATATTAGTCCTTTGTAACAAACTACATAAAAGTAAGATTGGGAAACTAATTTGCCTATCAGTAGCCAGGTGTATTCCCTAAAATTTAAATATGATTGAAACTTCTTTCATTCTTTAATAATACCTGTGAGCACCCTTGGGAAACATAAAACTTGATTTTTTTTTTTTTCCTGATATACAGGAATATTTTGTTAGTAAAATTTCAAAGAACTTCAGTGGATCTTTGTACAAATTTGAACTGCAAGGATCTGCTTATACACAGATTTTTTTGTTTTTCCTAGCACGTACATACTACAGTATACATGATCTGTGATTATTTGGATCCGTGGACTGGAATCTGCAGATGTAGGGCCAGCCATGTTATACCCAGATTTTTGACCCTGCAGAGAGTTGGCATCCCTAAGCACTGAGTTGTTCAAAGGCCCAGTGTAGTTTCTCAACTTCTAATATTCTCTCAGTAAAAATTTTTAGTTAGAAGAAAACTGTATATATCTTCCTTATATAGAAGAGATCTATTTGTGTGTGTGTGTTTTCTTTAGGCTATTTGTAATGGTACCTACAGTATATTTTCCTTGAAAAATTGCTAAAGTTTAGGCACTTTGGTCCCAAAAGAGTAATCATGCCTTATCAAATAGAATACTTGACATAGATATTATGTTTGTTATACGGTTTGATAGTAAGAATAGAAGAAAAATTCTATTGCTTAATGTTTATGTAGCTAAGTAGAGCAGCCCCTTCATCAAACCAAGAAGAAAGAATAAAGGGGTTTGCTTTTACTGACCTAGCCCAAAGGTCTTATAGGATAATAACATTTGAAATCTCTAAGTTACCTGTTATAGTGAGTCAAATATTTTTATGAAAAAATTATTTTCTAATTATGTTTTAAATTTAAATGTATGTTCTCAGAAATTTTCTATGTAGAGTTTCTTCGCTTACTATTGTTTTTGTTATTTCCTATATTGTTTTTAAGATGACTTTGTAGTTTTAAGCTATTGCCAAAAAACTGTAACTTTCCATTTTATGTAATTCTTCTCTAACATGTGATTCTGACATTAACATTGTTTGCCAACCTGTTATTCCTTAGCCTATTCGTCCTCTGCAGCCCTCTTCACAGCCTGTTCAGTACTCTACAGCCCCTTACCCATCCCCGCTCCTGCCAGTCTCACCCACTCAGCAATACTCCGTGGTACTATATCTCTATTCACCTCCTGCGTTGTTTCTATGGGTGTATGTGTGATGAATACTTGTGAATGTGATTAATGTTAGATATGTTATTTTGTGATTTTCTAAAGTCAGGGATACATATATTTTGAAAAAGCATTTTTTTAACTGTATTAGAAATAATTTATTCTGTTCCATAAAATATTTGTTATATTGGCTTATTTTGGCAATTATGTAAAGCCTAACATTTTCCTTGTTTTTCATACTGAAATAATCTTCAGGTCCTAAGATGTTTTAACTACTTTTCTCATTGAGGCTGGTGCAGATCTGTGCAGTCCTGGGGTGGCAGCTTTCATCTGGGTTTAGACTTTCTTTCCCCACCAGGTCTGACAAACTTAGTATCAGTCATTGGGGTGAATTGGAACTTCCAGTTGCATAAGACATCAAGATATCTAGATATTTAATCTATGACTGTAAAGTAATGGTAGTTCCTTTAATCCGAAGCATGCACAAAGTTATACCTCTCAGTAAGAGCTCAGTAATGACCATCTCTAGTTAGTGAACATATGGGACCACAATATAAAATACCTCCTGCATAGTGCCTAAAATGAAATAGATATTCAGTAAACGTTAATTTCCTCCCATTAAGTTGAATCTACCTAACCACCCATACTTTTTCCCGGTGATGCTCCTACTTTTCAGACTATACGGTCATCACATTTTGAAATTGCATCCAAGTTAAATTATAAGATGTCTCTTAAAATCACTCCACTTTTTTTTTTTTACTGTTTTGTTTTGTTGAGGGTGTTTTTGTTTTGAGCTGTTGGGCAACCTTATTTACCAGCCTTCACTCTGAATGATTTTCAAAGATCACTTTAAGTCTGAGAAAATGAAGTTTTGCCAGCATTGAGAAGGTTGAGAACATTTTAAAAAATAACATAAAAGTCTCAAAAATGTTTTGAAAAATGGCAGATCATTGGAGTAAGAGAATGACTTTTTCACCAAGATGACTGTAATGATGGTATTTATCAATCATTATGGTATTTCTTTTTAAAATATTTGGACATATTACATTTTCATTACAGCTGGTAAGCATTTTTAGGTATATTTTCCTCTTCTGAAGTTATTCATTGAATTAGGTGAGTAGTGCTGGACTAAGTCAGAACAACCATTTGAGAAGGGTAAAGCCATGCCATATATTTTCAGTAACTAAGTCAGGTTTCCTTTTTTTCATTCCTTTATCATCTCCACAGCCTTACTTTACTTTGCAAAAACAAGCAGATTATAGAAATTGCAGACATGTCAACTTTGATCTGACAACTCAGTTGCCACAATTTTTTAAGTAATTTTCCCTTTTTTCAAATTTTTCCTCTCAGCAAAATGTGATGCACATTGTTGCCAGTCTGGCTCCTTGAAAATAAGGGAATGGTATTTTAACCCCATTGTAGTCATTTCAGTTGATACTATGTAATAAGTCAGAATTGGTCCTTTGTTGAGTCAGGTAAACATTTGGCAGATATCATATAGATTGTAGCCTTTTCTTGACACCACTGCCTGCTCTCCAAGCAGCAAAAGCAATAGGAAACTGTCACCTGGTTTACATTTGCCAATGGCACCCCACTCCAGTACTCTTGCCTAGAAAATCCCATGGACGGAGGAGCCTGGTAGGCTGCAATCCATGGGATCACTGAGAGTTGGACACGACTCAGTGACTTCACTTTCACTTTTCACTTTCATGCATTGGAGAAGGAAATGGCAACCCACTTCAGTGTTCTTGCCTGGAGAATCCCAGGGACGGTGGAGCCTGGTGGGCTGCCGTCTATGGGGTCGGACAGATTCGGACATGACTGAAGCGACTTAGCAGCAGCAGCATCTGATTTAAGGAGTAGACCAAAAAACACCAGGGAAGAACAGAATTGACAACCAAATTATTTTTGAGATTAGAGAGAAGATCAGGGAGGGTAGATTTTATATATTTCATTTCTGCTACTATATTTTATTGATAAGTATGAGAGGAAATACAGAAATGCATAGAACCTGACTCTTCTTACCTTCTGGGAAGAAGGATATTAAAGAGTAATTAGTACCATGCCTGGCTAGACTCCTGGTCTTTGAAGTCTTTTCAGAAAATATTAGTTGCCTAATAAAAAAGTGTGCCTTTAATCTTATTTTAAATAAGTATATATTCTTATTTTAAATAATTATCTTCACTTTTTTATTGCAGAATGTTGTTATACCCTACTCTTTTCTGCATGCTATACATTTCCATGAGATATATTTTATAAGTAATTTGTGTTGACAGCATTGTAATATTGCTACCTTCCTGCCTCAGAGTTACAATTTTCTTGAAGCTGTTCTATTAAATCATGCTTGTTGTAGATATATAATTTCCATGATATTAATATACACTTCTGCAACTCTTCTTAAAATACATGAAGTATTTTTCTTTGATAAGATTGGTCTGTGTTTGGAAAGCTTACTGATTTCTGACCTCTCCCTTTTTTAGCAGGACAACCTTGGGTCTCAGTTTAGCCACATGAGTCTTGCCCGCCAGCCATCAGCAGATGGTTCTGACCCTCATGCCACCATGTTCCAGTCCACTGTTGTTCTTCAGTCCCCACAGCAGTCTGGTTATATTATGACAGCAGCCCCTCCACCGCCACCGCCGCCGCCACCTCCTCCTCCTCCCCTACCACCTGCTCAGCCAGTCCCTGCTCCAGGCTACTCTGCCTCTGGTCATCCTGTCAGCCAGCCAGTGCTCCAGCAGCAGGGGTACATTCAGCAGCCCTCTCCACAGGTACATTGCTTTTTCCATCTTCTAACTTTAGAGAACTTGATTTTAATTTTCCATGGAGAGACTTTGTGAGACCATGTGAACAAAACTTGTCAGCCATCTTCCCTTTTGGAGACTCTAAAATGCATTCTAGACAACCACGTGACCAGTAGATACTTCAGTTGGAGAGTTAAACTATGTAATCTTTGAGTTCCCTCTGACTCTGAGAGGTTTGTTTTAACTAGCTTAAGAGAAACACAGTAAAGTAAATGCACTAGGAAAATAAAATGGTACATTTTAAGAAGAAATAGATCACTTTGGGGAGAATTAGCATCTTAACACTGTTGAATGGCCTGTGCAAAAATATGTTACCTCTCTCCATTTATTTAGATCTTTCGTAATTTTTTTGTCAGTAGTATTTTGTGGTTTTCATTATACAAGTATTACATATAGTTTTTAAAATATATCCTAAATATTGAAATGTTTAAAGTGATATTCTAAAGGAGATTATTTTTAAATTTTTTTTGTTAACTGCTAATCTGTAGAAATAAAATTGTTTTTTGTATATTGATCTTTTTATCTTGCAAACTTTCTAAGTTTGATTGTTCTACTCTTTGCCTTTTGTTTCTCTTTTGCCTTATTGCATCAGCTAAGTACGCCACTATTGAATATACTCACAGGAGAGGGAAGTAAAATCTCTAGAATCCATGTATTAACTTAAATATGTTTTGAAGTACCTATGCTTATGTTGTTCCCAGTCTTAAGGGTAAGCTTTCAGTCTTCCAACATTAACTGTGAAACTATCTGTGGATTTTTTTTTTTTATACATTTCTCTTATATTCCTGGTTTGTTGAGAGTCTTTACCATGAATGAATATTAATCTTATAAAAAAAATTTTTTTCTGCTTCTATTGAGGTGGTCGATCATGTGGGGTTTTATTCTCCTTTACTCTATCAATACAGTTAACCTTTCATTTCTGGAATATACCTTATGATATACATGTATCATGATGTAGTTATCTTTTTTGTATATCACTGGGTTTGATTTGTCAGTATTTTCTTACAAAGTTTTGCATGTATTTTCATGAAGGATACTGATCTGTAGTTTCCTTGTAAGCTCTTTTTCAGGTAGTAGTGCTCGGGGTGGTACTGATCTCAAAATGAGTTGGATAGAGTTCCCTCCTTTATTTCCTAAAGGAGTTTATGGGTTTAGCTCCTATATTCAGGTCATTTATTTTGAGTTCGATTTTGTATGTGATATGAGATAAGGTTCTAGCTTCATTCTTTTGCATGTATATATCTCTTTATTCCAGCATTACTTGTTGAAGATACTATTCTTTTGTTTTTTTGTACTGAGTCTTTGTTGCTGCATGCAGGCTTTCTCTAGTTGCAGCGAGTGGAGGGTCCCTCTCTAGTTGCAGTGCACGGGCTTCTCATTGCAGTGGCCTCTCCTGTTGTGGAGCACATGCTGTACGCGCACAGCCTTGAGAAGTTGTATCACACAGGCTCAGTAGTTGTGGCACACGGGATTAGTTGCTCTGCTACGTATGGCATCTTCCCAAACCTGGGATCAAATCTATGTCCCCTGCAATGGCAGGGGGACTCTTACCCATTGCACCTCCAGGGAAGTCCACAGATATTATTCTTTACCCACTAAATAATCTTGGTACCCTTGTTGAATATCAGTTGGATCATAAATGTAACAGTTTATTTCTGAACTCTCAGTTTTACACTGTTTTATACTATATCTATCTTTATGTCAATACTACACTGTTTTTGTTACTGTACCTTTCCAGTAAGTTTTAAAATCAGGAAGTGTGAGTCCTCCAAGTTTGTATTTCTTTTTCAAGATTGTTTTGGCTATTTAGCTTACTGTGGTTCTTTATGAACTTGAGGATGGCTTCTCCATTTCTGAAAAAGAGGCTTTGGAATTTTGATAGGGATTGCATTGAAATGGCACCCCACTCCAATACCCTTGCCTGGAAAATCCCATGGGTGGAGGAGCCTGATGGGCTGCAGTCCATGGGGTCGCTAAGAGTCAGACACAACTGAGTGATGTCACTTTCACTTTTCACTGTCATGTGTTGGAGAAGGAAATGGCAACCCACTCCAGTGTTCTTGTCTGAAGAATCCCAGGCACAGGGAAGCCTGGTGGGCTGCCATCTATGGGGTTGCACAGAGTCGGACATGACTGAAGCGACTTAGCAGCAGCAGCAGCAGCATTATATCTGTAAGGTTGTATTGTCATTTTAACTGTTATATGTTCCAGTCTTAATGAGCATGAGATGTCTTTCGATGTCCTTAGGTCATCTTTAATTTCTCTCATATTGCTTTTGCATTTAGTATACTCTCAGTGAAGACAATGGCAACCCACTCCAGTAGTTTTGCCTGGAAAAATCCCATGGACGGAGGAGCCTGGTAGGCTGCAGTCCATGGGGTCACTAAGAGTCGGACACAACTGAGTGACTTCGCTTTCACTTTTCACTTTCCTGCATTGGAGAAGGAAATGGCAACCCACTCCAGTATTCTTGCCTGGAGAATCCCAGGGACAGAGGAGCCTAGAGGGCTGCCATCTATGGGGTGGCACAGAGTCGGACACAACTGAAGCGAGTTAGCAGCTGCAGTATCAACTGAGTATACGTGTTTGATACTTTTGGATCTTCTACATCCTTATTTAATTTTTGTCTAATTCTATCAATAGATGGTAGTGGTTTTGTCTGTTTCTCTCTAAATTCTGTCATCTCATATCATAGTATTTGAATGTATAATCTTCCCAATGTATTGACTCATACCATTATGAAATGTTTTTCTCTGTCTCTAGTACTGTTGCTTGTCTTGAAATGTACTGTAATCTGAGTTTAATATAGTGACTTAAGCATCCTTTTTAAAAACAGAAACAAAAAAAATTATATTGGAGTATAGCTGATTAACAATGGTGTGATAGTTTCAGGTAGAGAGCAAAGGGACTCAGCCATACATATGCATATGTCTATTCTCCCCCAAACTCCCCTCCCATCCGGGCTGCCACATAACACTGAGCAGAATTCCCTGTGCTATACAGTAAGACCTTGTTGGTTATCCATTTTAAATATAGCAGTCAATACCAAATTTGATTATAAAAATGTAAGTGCATTCTTTTGATTAGCACTTAAATAATATGTCTTATTCCATTCTCTTATATGCACCATTTATACTTAAAGTGTGTCATTCAAATTCAGTATATAATTGATATTTGCTGGTTTATTCAACCCGATTGTTTAGTCCT
The DNA here is from genome assembly GCA_006410615.1 of Neotragus moschatus. Taxonomy (NCBI): domain Eukaryota; kingdom Metazoa; phylum Chordata; class Mammalia; order Artiodactyla; family Bovidae; genus Neotragus; species Neotragus moschatus. Next base: position 279,971 of record SJYA01000382.1, read on the forward strand.
CTTATCTTTAAATATCAGTTGACATTGTTAGATGTAGATTTATCTGTTACTTCCTGATACCTCCAGGAAAAATTAAGTAATCATATGTGTACTATGTCTATAATGTTTCAAAAATCAAGAAATATTACAGAAAATTTAGAAGATTCTTGGCTTATAACTGATTCATGAATTCTGTGCTTGTCTGGTTTCCAGACAAAATGGGCTCTCTTTAAGATCTCCACAGATCTCTGTTCTTTTAGAAGTAGCCCAATCAGAAGAGCAGAACTTGAGAGCCCATGAACCTAATGAAATTAACTCTTCACATTCTTCCATATCAATGGATTAATTGTTTATTCTTTACCCCAAACCAGATCAGATTACGTTTAGAGAAATTCACAACTGATACAGATAGCTTTGGGTAGAAAACTAAATCAGGCTTGTCTCATTGGCTTTTTTTTTTCTCTCTCTCTTTTTTTCTCTTTTTTTTTCCTCATTGGCATTTTTTCCAGCTTTATTAAGGTATAATTGACAAAATGTGTATTGACATTTTAATTTGCATTAGAAATATGAGAAAAATTAAAGAATGAAATCAGTGTTAATGTGAATGTGTAGGAAAGGATAAACTGACTTACATATGTGGTGATAGCAGTTCAGCAGGTAAGTTGAATGCGCTCCCGATACATGCTTTAACCAAAATGAGTCTCAAAAACAATGTTAATTGCAAAATAAGCTGCATGAAGTTATGTGAATGAGTGCATGAAAGTTGCTCAGTCATGTCTGACTCTTTGCAACCCCATGAACTATACACTTGATGGAATTCTCCAGGCCAGAATACTGCAGTGTATAGCCTTTCCCTTCTCCAGGATATCTTCCCAACCCAGGGATCTAACCTAGATGCAGATTCACCAGCTGAGCCACCAGAAAGCCCATGACGTTTATGTAGAGTAACCATAAATGTGCGTTTTTAAAATTCTTAGCAAGTCTATAATAGGTTACATAGATGACTGATAATAGGTTATACACACTCAGACTCTAGAAGTTTAAAAACATTTATGGGAATGATATACACCAACTATAAGATAACGATGCTCTTTCTATGGCATGTAGAGCAAAGGAATGTTGGAGTGAGTCTTTAAATATTTCAATAGTATTTGGTTTTGTAACAGAGAGAAAAATCTGAAACAAATATGACCAATAAATTTAAATCTACTAAATCTAATTTAGTGGGGAAATTGGTATATATCTTTTGTTATGTATACTATATGTTTGAAATTTAAAAAATTTTTTTCAGGTAAATTTAAAACAAAATCACTTTTCAGATGATTACTGATGGGGAGAATCATTACTCATTACACTCTGATATTTCTGACAGGGAAAAAAGATTTCTATTCCAAGTAAAATTAATTATTTCTCCCTCAATCCTTATTCTAGATGCCAGCCTGTTACTGTGCTCCAGGCCACTACCACTCTAATCAGCCTCAATATCGCCCAGTCCCTTCGGTCCATTACAGTTCACATCTGAACCAACCACTGCCACAGCCTGCACAGCAGACAGGTGAGTAGAATTCATGAGGTTAGGAATTCTTAGCTTTGAGTACTGATGTTTTTTTTTTCATCCTGGTTTATTTCCATCTTACTCTTAAGGTACTGCCACACTCAGTCGAGGATTTCAGATAGGTGAATACAGGTGAATATGCAAACCAGTGCGAGGAAAAGAGTAGGCAGATCTCAGATGAAAAGAGTGGGCCCCGTCCAGAGAATACCACACTGTCAGGTTTCCATGCTAAAGACTTGGGAGCCATAATGAGAAGACTGCACCAGGTGAGCAGCTTCGCAGTGCTGACTGCCCCTGTAGCTGCAGCCTTCACTGCATCAAGGCCTACAGACAAGGCAAGTTCAGATCCCTGCTGAACAGGTAACCCAAAACAAGGCCCCAGATGACCTAACTTTGGTTGAGAGCTCTAGCCTAGTGAAGCTACCTTGGTGTCTTTGTCTCTGTAGGAATGCCTTGAAAGAAATGATGTTCTTACACATCTTTTCTGTGTCTTGTTTTTCAGTTTTCTGGTTGTGTAGTGAAAGGTATATTTAAACCGAATGCAGTCTAATCCTAAACATATCAAATGTATTAAAACTGAAAAGATTGTTTTTCTTTTGCCCTTTTCAAATTTTCTCTAAGCCTTCCATGAAAATAACTATGATCTCAGTGTAAAAGCTATCTTACTAATTTGGCTGAGTTCATTTCTCTCTGTGCTTCCCACCTAGATATGTACTTCTGCCCCAGATGTTTAATAAAGTATTCGTTTTAGCCTTTTATATAACTCTAGGTATTGAAAGAGAATTTTTATTGGTTTCTTTGAAGCCTTTTTAGCTGCTTGTCAGCATTTGAAGGTGCTCAGACTATGTCAGCATGGTTGCTGAGGCCACATAACCCTACATCTGTAGTGGACAGTTTCTTGCTCTTGATAATGTATGTAGCCTTTGATGGGTTCCACAATTTCAGGAGAAAGACATCTGCCCTGCGTGGTCTGATGAGAGAAGTGTTCTTGCCTCTCCTCACTTGTGCAGTCCTCACTCATCATCAGCTTTACCAGATAAGACTCTTACTTACCACCTCAGCAAGGAAACTTCCAGGGCCTCAATCTGTTGCTCTCAGGAGCTGTCTTGTACTTAATGTGTAGGTTTTTCCCGTTTTTGTGTTACTGGCCTTGTATTGTATGTGTGACAAATGTTCTTCCAGAGGATGTTGGGTACATACAGTGGTCATTTTGGCCAACTTAGGATTTGTCCTCTCTCTCAAAATTGACTCCCTTTAATTTCAGGGTTTCCTAAGCTTTAGTAAATACATTCCATTTCAGCTGGTGTATGCTCTAATTTTGAAAGGCATCAGAAGCTCTCCCTTATACTTGGAGACATTGGTCATGACACTGCCCACTAGCTAAATACATTGTTGTTTTATTCTAATAGAAATTGTTATTGGACCTCCAGTTGTAATTGGAACTCCTTGATTGACTTTTCATATCATAATTATAATAGTTTTTTATATCCATAATTATAGTTTTTTAAAAAACATTATATTTATTGTTTTTATTATTGTTTCTTTCCCCATTCAAATACCTTTCATGTGACTAATTAACTTATTACTTCATTAGTATACCCAGTTACTGAAGCAGGCAAAGAAACTTTGTTTTGTATTTGTGTGAGCTTCTCAGTTTTGTTCTTTTTCATGGCTAAATTTTATTCTTCTCCATTGTCAAAGTGCCTGCAAAATTAAAACTTGGAATCACAGTTTGGACCACTGTGTTCATGCAAATGCTTCTCTACCAAAAATATTCCTACTTACTGGAAAATGACTATAAATGCCACACCTCCCAATTCAGGGCCAAAATATCTACATAACAGATAACATGTGTTCATTATCAGTGATATTTTAATTGTTGGGTTTTTCTTAATGCTGGTGGTTGTGGTGAGAAGGAAAGAAACAATGTCAGATTGCATCTGGACAGTACAGGCACAGAAAAGTGTGTGTGTCTGAATGACTGCCATTGTGTTTGACTCTTAAAAGAGTCAGTCACAATATTAATATAACACTTTGTAACTAGGGTTGGTTCCTCCAGTTACTTTATGTAATAATATCTTCTCAACTCAAACTTAAGGTTCGTGTCATTCAGTTTGAATAATAGAAGAGAAATAAATCCTCAAAGCACCCTTATCCGAAAGGGAAAAAAACAGTTATGCTAATAAGTAGGAAAGAAAATTTCAGTTATACCAGTGCCACTTACTTTGTTGGTCATTATATTGAACCTTTGTATGGAATTTGTAGGAGTTGGATGATTAATACAATCTAAAGACTTTTGTGATTAGCCAATGATTATTTTTTATGTCTAAGCTTACAGAAAAAAAAGTGCATTTGGGACTTCCCTGGTGGTCCAGTGGTTAAGAATCCGCCTTGCAGTGCATGGAACATGGGTTCAAATCCTGGTCGGGAAGCTAAGATTCCATATGCTGCAGAGCAGCTAAGCCTAAGCACTGCAACTAGAGTCTGTGCACCACAACCAAGAGCCCGTGTGCCGCAACTAAGCCCCAATGTATTCGAATAAAGACATTTAAAAAAACAAAAAAATGTGCATTTATGTTTGTATGTCTCCTAACAGAAAAGCAAAATGCACTGGGAAATGGACACAGTAGCTTTTTGGTTCTGATTTTCTTTTTACAGATTTAAAGCAATTTATTTCTCAGTAAAAACATTATACTTTCCGGTTTTCTTTTTTTTTCCTTATATTTTTCTATATTCCACCATCCCCATCTGATTAAAATTAGAAGTAATTTGTTACATCCCTTAGATAGACTTGGAACAATTTATTTCCACTGAGGCTCAAATAAATAATGTTTAAATGTTTGTATATGAATCTGAAGAAAATTTTGCTCTCAATTAACCCAGTTGAATCAGATAGTCTCAGATCAATAGGGTATGAGCAATATAAACATAAGATATTCTATTATTTTCCCTTTTGAGGGCAGCAAGGAAGTTGGGGAAATATCTCAAGGATTGGTCTTCCATCCACATGCCAGAGGACTGCTATAGTTACTGATCTCCTTGACAATAAACCCATCTATTTTGGGAACTGAATTGAAATCAGTACTAACATTACTGCTGGGGAATGAACGTACAAATCTTCTGTTATGAATGTGAAACTACTCTGGTCATTAAAACAAGGCTGAAAGGTTGAGTCAACCCCTGTCAACAGAAGCAGAAGAAATTCTGGCTACATAAGGCCTCTTGGACAATGTATTGTATAAAACGAAAGAAAACAAAATAGGAGTCAAATCCTAATAGCCCTTATTTGTATTTAACTGGTATTAGGTATATCATTTAAAGCCTCTAGGTTTCAGTTTACTCACTTGCAGAGTAAGGGAGTTTTGCTAATATGTCTGTTGAAGCCTCTGTGTACCCTACAATTCCATGATTCTGTGTGTCTGTCTTAGATAAGTCATTTCTAGTTCAGAAGGGTAGAATATTGGAAGATTGGTTTGCAATAGCTTAGTGCCTACTGCTGTAACAGGAGCCACACAAGCAAAGATTTTAAAAGATATGGTTACTTGCCAGCTGCAATAGTAAGAATTTCTTATCTTAACCCTTTACCATAAAATGTACAGCTTGACTACTATGAGGTATATGATAAAGAAACTTCCTGCAGGTAGTAATTACAGCAAAGATTTTAAGTTTATGAGGCCTGGCTGTTCTCTGTTTAGCTGCTTTCATTCTTAGGACTCTTTTGGAAAGTTTGCAGCTTCACCATATATGTTTAATATTTTGCAATAATTGGCCTTGTTCCTGAGCTGTTGGATTCGGGGCCGTAGCACTGTCTGAGAGGTTTACATTTCTCACAGTGAACCGGTCTCTTTTTCAGCTGCTTCCTGGCTTCTTTTTACTCAGGTTTCCACTGCTTTCTTTTCTTTTCTTTTTTCCCTTCTTCTTTCTTTTAATGCTATATTAAAGTGTTAACATTTGCTTATATTTTCCATTAATTGTAATGCCTTTTAATCATGCTTCATACTCAGAAATAGGGATTTGAATTTAAATGACAACTTTGGCTTAATATAAGTTACCTTTTAAAAATTCATGAAAGCTGTTGCTTTATTTTCCAAAGAAGAATTGAATGGCAGATTGCTTTTGATTGGAGCTTTTCTTAAAAGTTTAATGTCCTAAGCATGCCAGATTTGTTAGCGAAAGTCAAATACATCTTTTCCCCTATTACTAAATAGCTTTTTAGGAATATTATTATGCATGCCATTAAATGGACTTAATACACATAAAAGCATTTAAAGGTATTTGAAGGGATAGAATTTAATTTTTTTTCCAAACTGTGATATTGTATGCATGTGGGAAGCAAAAATGACTCCATAAAGCTAAATATCATTTTAGTTTTGCAACCTCTGGTAAATTCAAAGATCATCAATGCATTATACCTGTAATCTTAGCTTTCCAAGCAGCAGACTACAGTAGGGTCCTGTTGACCACAACCACAGGAGAAACATTTTGGGTTAAACAGTCTGTAAGATGCCCAAGAATAATGGCAGCTTTGCAGGGCACAAATTTAAAAGTAACCAGGATATGAAAGACAGGCAAGGAAGAAAGGATCCTATTGGATAAGCAGAGGAGGGGTGATACTTATAACAGATAAGTTATGTCAAATAGGGACTCTAGCTACAAAGTCATTTACTGACAACTATTGACTTGAGTAATAGGAATTTTGTATTTATATTACTAGGTGATAGTCCTGGCTACCCTTGTTTTATCATTGATTCTGTAAGCATTTCTTAGTATTGCGTGACCAGCATAGACTCAAACATTGTATATTACCTACAAATCCACATATTTCCCTTTTCCCTTCTTCATTAACCTGCCGCCACTGGAGCCAAACGTATCTGGTAAGTACCCATAGATTTCCTTGAGTTGTATACCCTCTTCCATAGGACTGTCATTTAAATAGCTTTGACCTATAACCTGTATGAACCTGTTTTTATTAGATTAATATTTTATGCTTGTAATTTTGTTAATTTAAGGCACAGGAGTAGGAGAGCAGAGGGTGATAGAAGATAAAGAACAGCGATTTTGTGCTGGTGTTAGGTGAATGTGTATTCTTCCACATTCACCTAACAGGCTTATCCTTAGTTGAATTTGCCTGCTCACTAAAATAATGCCACAGACATAATACAGATCAGATTACAAACTTGAGATTTTGATGATTTGGAAATGGTTTTCATAAATTATCTTGTAGATACCTGGTTACAGTTAAATTTAGAGTTGGCAAAATGGTTCACCCAAGGAAGAAAAAAATCTATCCTGACAGCAGTGCTTCTGCTGTGCAAATTCAGTCTTGAAAAAGTTTAAAATACCGTTAAATGAAATAACCTTATATTTATGACTATTCTGACTAAGCACTTCTTCAGTTTCTTTTCTTATCTTTCTGATTATGTCTAATCCGTATTATTAAGATTGCTTTCCTTTAGCACAAATGATAGTTCAGGTCACCTATATAAAATAAAACTAGCCTGTTAAAGCCTGTGCAGTACTTTTCTGCTGAGCACTGTGTTTCCTTCTTGCTCTTTTCCCTGCTGAAGTGAAAGAGAGTTAAAAATAGAATATTCTTTGGAGCCCTCCAGGGAGGTGCCTGAGCTATCAATTTGTATTGTCCTAGTTCTCTCAGCTTGCAGAATTGATTGTGGTTTCCTCTGAAAGTGCTGGAAGAAATGGGATAATATTGCAAAACTGCAATCTTTTAACAAAGGAGAATGTCAGTGTTAAATAACACTTAGACTGAAATCTGGGTGTTTATTCTGTTGTTTGATATCACATATAGTGGCATTGCTTGCTTTACAAAATAGATGCTTTCCTATAATATTCAGAAATTTCTATAAGAGATATTCTGTTTTCCTCATACACTCAGTTTAAATCCAGATATGTCACAGGAAGGATTTTTTTTTTAATTAGATGTACTGAAACACTTTATTGACAAAAGAATAATTTAGGTAGTAGCCAAATTAGGGATGTATTGAGCCTCAGAATACTGGAAATACTCTTGTAGTATTTTTAAAACATAGCAGTACTTTTCATTCTCAAGAGTCTGCTTTACCCTTCCTAATCTTCACCCTTCTCCCTTTTTTCTAGATTATTGGATTTTTTTTTCTAATATTTGACAGTCTTCAAACTATACTTTTGAACATATCAGAGCTATGTCCCTCCCCTCCTTTGGCCTGAATTAGATAATGAACTTGAACCACGGTGCCACCTCTCTAATAAATGCCACTCTGTAACAGTGATGCTGTGAAGCCTGAATGTTTAAACATAGGTTTAAAACACTTCTTTAAGATGTAAGTTTTATTAAGCAGGTGTGAATAAAGTGAGGCATGTCTGTTATTACATGGTTCTTTATTTTGCAAACACACTATTGTGGTTTTGTCTTGCATAAACAATAGTAAGGTTCTTACCTTTAAAAGTAAAATGATGGGCATTTCTTTCTTTCTTTTTTTAGTGCTTTCTGACTGAATATTTCTAATTTTACTTGTGATTATAGTAACTTTAACCAACATATATCCATGGTCTTATGTCATTCTAAAAAGTCCAATAATCTTTTTGCAGCATTTAATATCATGTTCTTTAGAGAGTATACTCTAAAATTGCATACTTTTTAACTAGTTTATGTATACTAGTTTAAGTATTGGAATGAACTGTTTAAGTATTGGAATGAACAGTCAAACACTTTATCATGACTTCTGGAAAAAGTCATTCAGGCACCTTTCTTAATGTATAATTTCCTTCCTAGGATACCAGCCATGCAACATACCAAATGCTAAGTAATGCTTTTTTTTTTCCCTTCTTTTTAAGCTAGAAAGATTTATAAGGTCCTGGTAGCTTTCTGTTTACTATGGTTCACACCTGGTCGATTTCCCCTCCTCTAATATAAAAGTAATGTAAAACTTACTCAGTATGTAGAAAAGAGCCATTCCTTCACAGGAACTTCAAGCCTTCACCCCTGTTACAGGACATGCCCCCTTATATACATGGTGTCCAGGTTAAAGCTGGCATTGCCCCACTGAGTAAAGGCTCACTTCTTGGCGCAAGAACTCAACATTGTGGAGAGGGGAGCCAAATTTATGAAAATTCTGCTAGAGTACTCTGTGTATTCATCTGGAATGTGGCAGTAGAGTATACATCTTGAGCAAAGACAGCCTTTGAGGCAAAATAGCAAGGCTAAAATCCAGAGGAACATTGAGATTGACACAAAATGCTGAAAGGCATAGACCAGAGGACATAGAAGCTGAAATATGACACCATTTGAGCCTCTCTTTCCCCTTCCCAGTTGCTTTATGTCCATGTGAAATCATTCTGTACTGAGGCAGAGAAGTGTAACCTTGTAGTTAGAGGGCACAACCCATGCATCTTGGGAGTAGTGGGCAAAACAATTGAAGGAGAGAGAGGACATTATGGACTGATTGAATAAACTCTGTGACATTTAGCCTTGTGTTTAGCCATAAGTTCTTTTAGCTACCATCTGGACTAACTGCTTAATAGCCTTTCATTGTGATTCCTGTTTTGGATAACACTTAATACTCACAAATGTTGACCATTTACAATAATTATTTGTTTTCCTGTAATTAAATTGCTGTTGAGACTCAGGTATGTGAAACAGTAGTAAAAATCTTCATTAGCCAAAATGCTCAGACAGTGGAAGATCAGGCATTTCATGTCTTTGTCAACATCTGTCCCTGAGAAAAGTAAAGATTACCATCAGGCTACTATGTGCAAATCCAGCTACAACACCTAACAACTGTTGCTACTGCTAAGTCATTTCAGTCGTGTCCGACTCTGTGCTACCCCATAGAGGGCAGCTGACCAGGCTTCCCCATCCCTGGGATTCTCCAGGCAAGAACACTGGAGTGGGTTGCCATTTCCTTCTCCAATGCAGGAAAGTGAAAAGTGAAAGTGAAGTCGCTCAGTCATGCCCGACCCCCAGCGACCCCATGGACTGCAGCCTTCCAGGCTGCTCTGTCCATGGGATTTTCCAGGCAAGAGTACTGGAGTGGGGTGCCATTGCCTTCTCTGTAACAGCTGTTAACCTTACGCAAAGTGTGAGTTTCTCTGTGCTTTTGTTTTTTATCTGAAAAATGGGAATAGTAAGAAGTAGATTGAAGGCAGAAGAAGGGGACGACAGAGGATGAGATGGTTGGATGGCATCACCAGTTCTATGAGTCTGAGTGAGCTCTGGGGGTTGGTGATGGACAAGGAAGCTTGGCATGCTGCAGTCCATGGGGTCCCAAAGAGTCAGACACGACTGAGCGATGAACTGAACTGAAGATTTCACAAGATTGAAGATTGGGAGCATGGGAAAAGTTCACGCGTGAACCTGCTTAGAGTAGTACCTAAAACCTAGTAAATGTCATGTAAATATTAGCTACTCGTTGTACCTTGTGCTATCAAATAAATGATAATTATTTAGTATTCTAAATGAAAACACATGGGTGTTTGGACTTCGTTTGTGTTTGGGCTGGATTCCACAATGGAAACCAAAAGCTGATTATTATTCTGAAATACTTAGTCTTTTTGTCTTGTTCACTTCTTGACACGTGCCTTCTTCCTAAAAGGCAATGGAGAGTTCAGAGTCTTTTTCTCATCTTTTGATTATTAACTTGAGGTAGGTCTAAATATGTTCTAAGAAAATTTCCTTAAATACTTCTTTCCCATAGCTTTGTAAAATCCCTGTTGTTTAGCTGTGGAAACATTGCTTGGGAAAAAGTTTTGAAACAATTTGTTGTATGGCCCATTTCTATAAATAATGGAAGTGGGAATGTATGTGGCTGTCTGTGCAGAAAAAACAAGGCTAGCCATAAATACAACATGTAAATAATATTATCTGCAAGTTATTGTTTTACAAAAATAGTTTTTCCATCCTGGTTTTTTCCCTTTGTTGTATTTTCCAAATTTTCTTTGATGAAAACCTATTTTTTAGTCAAACCTTTTTCAAGGGTATTTTTAATGTCCCTTCATTCCCCCCAGCATTGTTTAAATTAAACCTTCATTTCAAGCTTTACATATTAGATACGAGCTAAAACAGTTCTGTTTTTCCTTATCAAGTACACACTGAGGTGGCTATGCGTTTTTTAACGGAAGACTTAATGAGTAATTCATGAATTCTGGACTGAGGTTAATTTCTGTTTATGGGATCAAGTTTTATTTTAATGAGAATGCAAATATGTTTAACCTTACTATAGACATGTTACCGTAAAACTTAAGTACAACTTTTGCTGTCAAAAGCCATTCACTAAGCATGAACAGTGAGCCTGTCAGCACATAGGGAGCTCCTGGTTTTGTATAGAAACATCTGTTCAGTCGCTCAGTTGTGTCAGACTCTGCCACCCCATGGACTGCAGCACACCAAGCCTCCCTGTCCGTCACCAACTCCTGGAGTTTACTCAAACTCATGTCCATTAAATTGGTGATGCCATCCAACCATCTCATCCTCTGTCATCCCCTTCTCCTCCTGCCTTCAATCTTTCCCAGCATCAGGATCTTTTCAAATGAGTCAGTTCTCTGCATCAGGTGGCCAAAGTTTTGGAATATAGAAACATTTATTATTTTGATTCTATTCTGTTAAGAATATATTTTTCCTCACTATTTATTTGGTAAATATAAATGAATGCCCACTTCTTTGGCTTATTTGCTTAATAGCTGGTATGGATATTTGGGTGTTGTTTTTTTTTTCCCTTTAACAGGATGGATAACCTGCCCTTAGAAAGCACACCATTTCAGTATTGTTGTTTTTAAGGTATACACAAGCCATGAGAGAAGAGTTAACAGGAACAATTTTATATTACCTGTCGAGTTTTAAGAAATATGGATTAAGGCAATAAACAAAATTATGGGAAGATTAATAGGAGAGCTTCTTGGGAAAATATTTTCTTTTAAAGTGTTTGGCATTCTTATTTTTAAGAGTTCCACTGTTAGTTTATCTATGCTACTTCCCAGTTTATTTATGCTACTTCTGAATGAAGCAGTAATATTTATTTTTCTACTTTTACAGTCTTTAAAATCTGGAACTTCTTAATGGTTCTCACTGCTCTTCTACTTGTAAAATCTTTGATTCTCTACCAATATTCTACCTTCATCTTCCACTTTTCACTCCATATGCAATGTTTAACTTAAACCACTCCTTACTATTCTCTGTTCCTCAGACATATTACTCATTTTTTTTTCTTTTTCCAGACCTTTTCTTTAAGTTCAGGCTCAAATGTTAGTACCTCTGTTGATATCAGCCAGGATTAATTTCTCCCTCTTAATTTCATAATACCCTACATATTGTGCTATTCTGATATGGTGTCAGGGCTGAGAATGTCCAATTTCAAATATAGGAACTGTGTTTTACTTACCTTTTATCACCCTCCAGGCACATCTTGGGCTCACAGAATCCTTATACTACCCTCTGTAACAAATGAGGTGGTAGAATCAGATGTTTTGGATTTTATGTTGTCACATTTTCAAAATGTGATGTTTGTGTGCAGATAAATAATATCCATTAGTAGGCATGAACATTAGTGGAGATAAGGTTGCATTAGAGAATAAAGATACCATTGGAAATTTATTAGTGCAAATTCCAAGCAGCCCTACATTAGACCACTGTGTCATGGTATCTGGAGCTACTGATTGAAGCTTTCTGTATCAGATTGTTTTTCATAAGAGGGAATTGCAGGCAGGAAGCAAATAGTGAATCTCCAAATACTGACGTATTTAGATAAAGGAAATCAGAACCACATTTGCACATAAATTGGCTTTTTTTCCCGAAGTTTTCTTTCGAGGCAACCTATAACTCTGCATATATTTTGAATAAAATACAACAATGTTATGAAAAACATTTGAGTTTCTTAGGGGACGTGAGAATTTAAGTCAAATTATGTTACAGTGAATTCTGCTATGTGTTCAGATTTTTCTTTTTAATTTAGTGGACTGTGATTCTCAAAAGTCCATTGTAAGAAGTTACTTTCCCAGTGTATAAAGAGCTATGCCTAAGTTATGACACTGCAATAGATGCTGTGTGGGTGTTCAGAGATGACATTTTCATGACAAGAAGGGGTCTTCACATCCCTTTTCCATTCCTGCTCTTTATTTTCCTAGGAGTGGAAATGTGTCTGTGTATGTTTTGATGGTATTTGGACTTGGAGAGTATGAATTTGAAATGATTGTCATTTCATAAACTGAAAGTAGAGTTGGATGTCAAGTATTAGACTAAGGAGCAAGAAAGTTTATTTATCTGAAAATTTTAATATTAATTGGAATTTCACAGGGAGAGATGTTTAGGAAATAACATGTTTATAGTCACTTTATTACCTATAAAGACCATGATATACATTTTTTGGGAAAGGTTGACTGCTGAGAAGTCATTTGAAACATGGCATTAAAGCACTGTTGCCATAGAAATAGCACCATTTTATAAAACCCTTCATTATTAAAGGATTGATTGTATCTATATTTTTACTTTGTTGTTAATATGTTGGTTAGTTACCAGATATGTTTTGTATTCATGTCTTTAGAAAAGGGTGATGCTAAATTTATTCAATTATTTTAGTCATTGAGAAGAATCATTAAGACTTCAGGCAAGTACGCTGATATCATTGTCAAAATCAACACCTGAGATGGGATCTTTGCCATTCCTGTTTTAGGAATTAATGAGGATAGAAATAAAAACTGGTATTTTATAAGATAGCAAAACAGATCTATGGTATTAGAGAAATCATTTAGCTTACCTTTAGTTGTAGAAGTTTGTACAGGCAATGCCATCACTTGGTTTATTTTTGTAAAACCATTTTAGATTCCCTGGCTGGGGGTTGGTTGTTTTCTTTAATCTAGTTTCTTTTTTTATAGAGAAAAAAGAATTTGTGGTAGTTTCTAGTAATTTACATATGTCTTGAGCTAATTAATTTACTTAAGGAAATCCTTTTAGGGTCAAGAAACACATGAAATACATATTCATTACACAAATCTTATTATAGAGTCATTTAAATAACTAATAAACTCACTTAATAAAAGTATATTTATACCCTTAACTTAGTAAAGTTACCAGCAGTGTCTCAAGTTTAGGAAGAACTGACCCTTTGGTGTTTGATTTATGAATTTCAGGCAGATTGCTTAACCTCTCTAATGATCAGTTTCTTTGTTAAGTAACCTTAATAATAAGGAGATAATCTTAAACGTTACTAGATAACTCCATTTTCCCTTGTGCCCTGGAGACATTCCTAATATGAGGATTCATATCTTAGTCTGAATTTTCAAACATACAGCTCTTCTATAAAAGTCATCCCACCTTTCATTATTTCCGGTCTCCAAAAGGATTAGTTCTGCCAGTACCACCTCAGAACTTTCCATTTTTTAACCAGAGGTCCTGCATTTTGCTTTTACACTGGGCCCCACATATTGTGTAGACAGACCTGGTCCACAGAAAATTATTTTTAATATCAAATTGTAATATATGCCAAATAGCAATTGTCTGTATAAACCAAGTCTTTGGCCCTATAAATTTCCTCAAGTGCAAAGGAAATCTTTGAATACAAATTTTATTTGAATGTTTTGGGGTAGGGAAGTGCTGACTGATTTGGGTTACCTACATAGTAAACCTTTTAAATATTGGCTGTCATAATAGAGGGCTTTTGAGATTTGCTGTTTAAACAAATTCTGTCATTTTAGAACTTGCTTAAAATACAAAAACATACTGCTAGTGAAATAAATTCAAAGCAAGATTTAACTCACCGTGCCATTACAGGTTATCAAGTTATGCCCAACCAGCAGCAAAACTACCAAGGGATAGTTGGAGTTCAGCAACCCCAGAGCCAGAGCCTCGTTGGTGGCCAGCCCAACGGCATTGGAAATCAGATTCAAGGAGTGGTCATCCCCTATCCTTCAGTGCCATCGTATCAGGTATCTTACCTTATCTTACCTGCACTGGCTAGGGGTGATTTTCAATAAATAAAATGTGGAAATCATATCAATAAATAAAATGTGGGCTACTTTCTTCTCTGTTTAATGTAAAGAAAGGCTTCTGTAATACATAACTTTATAGTCTTAAAAGAGTTTTATTAATTGTTACAATTTTGTTCTATCCTCATTTTATTGCATTATTCATTCACTTCATTAATTTTTTGAAAAATACCTGAACCATATTAATATTGTGAAGTAAATTTTTCTGGCCCTGTTTGTGTTTCCAACTGCCTACATATATGAGCAAATATCTTCATTCTATGCTTCAGCTGCTTGCAAAGTCTCTTGAGGAGAGAGTGGAACAGGAGGGAAAAGTAAAGGTATAAGTAGGTGTATGAAATAGAGTAGATTATAAATTAGTGTTTATTGAATAAAGAATGTGTAATTTCCCAATCTGGAATTGATATCCCCCCCCACAGTCAATGAAGAAAAGAAATAGTATGTCTTGTATTGAAAATGTCATGCATCTTAATTCATAATTCTCAAGTAGAAATACCTGCTGTTTCGTTAATATGTCAGATTTCTTTAGCCCATACTGTGTCACATTTTCAGACATTTATTTTATCTTCCTTTACCTTTCTGGAGTGGCTTCCCTGGTGGCTCAGACGATAAAGCGTCTGCCTACAATGAGGGAGACCTGGGTTCAATCCCTGGGTCGGGAAGATCCCCTGGAGAAGGAAATGGCAACCCACTCCAGTATTCTTGCCTGGAAAATCCCATGGACTGAAGAGCCTGGTGGACTACAGTCCATGGGGTCGCAAAGAGTCGAACACAACTGAGTGACTTCACTTCACCTCTCTGGAATAACCTGCGAGTGAGTTTGTTTTCTTAGCCTCACAGTTTCCTATAGTTGAGTCCAGTGTTAAGAAATCCAGAGGCTATTTTCATTCAGTCCCACAACGTAAAAATAATCAAGTTGGGAAGGTAAATGTACATGTATTTCATCTAAGGACAAGTCAACAAATTGGTTATAATCTACAGACCAGTAACTGAAGGAATTATGAAACACAGCCATGAATAAGTTGGAGACTTAATACAGAAGAGAAGGATATAAACCTTTAATTAGCTGTTAAAATTATGGGCATAAATTAATTAAGACATTCTGAAAATAGGGCAGGATGTGAGCAAAGGAGATAGCATATTCTGTGAAATTCCAGAAAATGAAAGTCGTAATTAAAATGTGAAATTATCAAGGACTTTTTGAGCACTAAGAATATGTCTAGTTTTGAAGCCCTTTGATAATAGAAAGCAACTAAGGAATAAAGAAGGTACATTATGGGAACCGATTTTGCATCTTCTCTCACATCCTCCTTGCTTTTTACTATGGTTCTCCCTGCTTAAGGGGCTTCCCTCTTAGCTCAATTGGTAAAGAATCTGCCTGCAATACAGGAGAGCTGGGTTCGATTCCTGGATCGGCAAGATCTCCTAGAGGAGGAAATGGCAGTCCGCTCCAGTATTCTTGCCTGGAAAATCCCATTGACAGAGGAGCCTGGTGGGCTACAGTCCATGGGGTTGCAAGAGTCAGACACAACTTGCAACTAAACCACCACCATCCCTGCTTAAGCAGAGGCCCATGAGACTGCTCATCCCCTACTTCCTCTGTAGCTAGACATTAGACAGGATCACTACCAAGGCAAGAACTCTCCCTCTCAAGACCCTGTTCATGCTACCTACCTAATCTAATCTGTCTAGCATCTGTCAGATACCCAGGCACTATGTAGATAAGATCAACCTTGAAATATAAGTTTAAAATAAATTATCTCCCTGTTATTATAGTTTTTAAAAATGGAGCTAGATACTGAAAATGTTTCAGAGCTGAGACAGTTGTTATAACTTCTATAACATACTTTTTACAAAGTACATTTTCTCATGATATTTCACATAATCCTTACATTAGGTGAATGACTGTGAGAAATACTGCCCTGACAAGTGATGAATGATAGCCTGCTTCATTTTTCCTACCACATTTGGTTAAAGAAGCTAGGTGGTGATAAACTCATCTAAATAATAAGCCAGAGGGAATTCCATGGCAGTTCAGTGACTAGGACTCCTTAGTTTCATGCCAAGAGCCTGGGTTTAACCCCTGATTCTGCAAGCTTCATGACTCAGCTGAAAAAGTTAAAATAAATGTTTTAAATAAAAAATAAGCCTGAAAAATCATCTATTTAGTAGAGTGTTTTCTACAGCTATACCTTCTCAAGTACCATTTCCTCTCTTTGGGTATTTCAGGTGTTTTCTTTACCACTAGTTAAAAATTTAACCTGTAGCTTAAATCATCTAGATTGAGCTGTGTCATTTTTCTTAGATCCACCTACCATATACACTAACTTAAATGCAATCAAAAATAATAATAGAATGTTACACTGCCTCAGTAGACAAAAAGACAGATTTATATTTTGTCATATAAAATTGAGTAAATCAAACCAGCAATGGTATCTTTGCCTTTGAGCCAAACTGAAAGTAATTCAGAGGTTACTGTGCATTTTGAAGGGACTGTAGGAAAAACCTAAAAGTTAATCATTAACTCTGTGATTATAAATCACAGAGCCCAGATACAGAAAACCATGAAGTGATTGAAGAACTACGGGTCTGGAGCCAGTGGGCATGGGTTCAAACCCTGACTTCTCTTCTCGGTAGCTGTACAACATTGAGCAAGGTTTTAACCCCTTCCGTAAAATAGATGATAAAAATACCTTCTTAGGCGTGTTAGTAAGATTTGATGTAATAGTATACATAAAGTTCTTGGAACAGAACTTGAACATGGTAGTAAGTACTCAATAATGTCAACCTTGACTGTCATCACCATTAACTATTACTGTCATTGACACTACTGTTGTTGACATCAGCATCAAACAGAAGCTTTCACTGACCAAAACCACTGTAACGTGGCACACTTGTAAATTACAAAACCCTTATGCCTTTGTGGGTTTTATTTTAGATAACTATGGAAACTGGAGAAATGAATCCATAATGTTCATATGGTTTCTATGTAGATACTGTAGAAAACAGGATTGAAAGATCTGCTGTTCCTCAGATACCTTCTGTACGAGATCCTGGACATAGAAATTATAATAGCCCTTCTGAGGTGAAAGAGACATCCCATTTTTGTAGATAATGAACTCTGGGGCCTCGGAAGAGTTAAGTTATTTGCCCAGTGTCACATGTACAGTAAAGTTGATGGATCATTATCACATCTAGGTATCTTAAGCTCCGATGCTCATACTTCCTGATCCAGTGTATCTCACCAGTACTCATACCTGAGTTTTACTTAGCTCTACCTGAGGTAAATGTTATTATTCTTTCCATGACAAATGGTTATCCATATTTGGAAACAGTTTCTTTTTTTAAATAACTTCTACTTTGGAACACAACTCCTAGCCTACTGTACTTTTGATAAATGCTGCTGCGGCTATTGCTAAGTCACTTCAGTTGTGTCCGACTCTGTGCGACCCCATAGACGGCAGCCCACCAGGCTCCCCTGTCCCTGGGATTCTCCAGGCAAGAACACTGGAGTGGGTTGCCATTTCCTTCTCCAGTGCGTGAAAGTGAAGTCGCGTAGTCATGTCCAACCCTCAGCAACCCCTTGTTCTGCAGCCTACCAGGCTCCTCCATCCATGGGATTTTCCAAGTAAGAGTACTGGAGTGGGGTGCTATTGCCTTCTCTGTTGATAAATGCTAGCCAAAAATAATAACTGGCTTTAAAAATATAAAGTAGTAATGCTATAACTAAATTATCAAGACAGCCTATGGCAGTTTTAGCTTATTCCTAACTGCTCATATTTGAAAAGCTTAGAGAGACTGGAGACACTGACCTTTGCAAGGTTTTGAAAACCCTTTTTCCCTTTAAATTGTCTTTGAAATTTTAGGTTTCACTGCCTCAAGGTTCTCAAGGAATTGCCCATCACACTTATCAACAGCCTGTTGTGTTCCCTAATCAATCTAATCAAGGATCTATGCCTGCAGCAGGAATGCCAGTTTACTATAGCGTCATTCCACCTGGCCAACAAAATAATTTAAGGTGAGTGAATAAAAAGCCTAATCTTATAGCTCCTCATTGTTTATCAGGATTATGGTCTGTTGCTAACTTTTTTAGTATGGAATACTTCATGTATTTGCATGTCATCCTTACACAAGGATGTACATAACCTGGTAATGTTTTACTCGTTTGTAAGAAAGTCATAGTGTCTCTCATTGCTCATTAGTAAACTCTAGGCTGTAGTCCTGAGCCAAACACTCATGTTTTTACTAAAATATAACCAGATTATAAGGTTTCTATAGGAACACTTAAGTGAGCCTTTGTTCTGAAAAATGTCTTCCTTAGCTCGAGTTGCTTAGCAATCCATTTTTTCCTGGAAGCTCCTTATTCAGAAAAGTAGAATTTGAATTATCTTTACTTTCAACTCAACCAGTCAGTTATCACTGAGGCAATTTTGTATTTGATTGTGTTGTTACGTGTACTATGAGGATTTAACATAGCCTGATTCAGATCATGTGTGTTGTCCCTTTCAGCAAGCCATGTACCAGTCACAGAAACTAGTTTTACAACTAATCGTAGTACTTCTTTCAGTCAATGATGCAGACAGAAAAAAAAATCTCAAAAGCGTTAATAATTTCATTCCTATAATCTGCAAAAGTGGCAAGCTAGTTGGATAATATCTTCAAACTGCTCCTATTTGAGTGTTGGGTTTTTTTTTCTTCCTATTTTACCATTTATTTTCCCATTTTTATCTTGAAACTCAAAAGGAGGATATACTTTTGTCTTTGATCTGCAGTGTCAAAAGCTAACATACAGAGAGACGAACTTGAAGAGACTGTAACCTTTATTTTTCAGAACTTTCTTAAAAAGATGCTTCACAGGATCTTTATGAAACATGAGAAAAGAAAATCTACATTTAAGTTTTGTTCTTTTTATCATCTGCATGGTCTGTGTTTCCTCATCTTTGTAAACTAGTATTCCTCTAGTGGTCCCCTTTGTCCTATTTCTGGAACTGTCTTAGATTCATTTTATTTCTCCTAAATGACTCCTTTTGCATTTTTGGGTTTTTGTTTGCCTCAGTCATCCTTTGAAATAATTGTCAGTAACAAAGTCTCAATCTGAACCACATCTTTTAATGAAATTTTACTTCTGTTATTAAAGGAAAAGTTGTTAACAGAGCCTAGAGAAATAAAATGTAATAAGAAAGTTACTTTTGTTGCTAAAACATTTCCTTTTTAGAGTATTTTCTCTCCATTGGATATACTGGCTGTTTTTGTAAGCATGTGTTTATCAGAAAAATTAGTAAATTATATTGACAAAAATAATGTTAAATGGAAAGAATGCTTATAGCTATTTTATTTCTTGTGAACTCACCAAAAATTAGTGATAATAACTGATATTTTAGATTAATAATTTTTAAATAGATACCTTTAAAGAACAGGGAGGAAAGATAATATCTCATGCAAAAATCTTCATTTTTCAGTTTCTCACTGAGTTTCTATTGAGAAAAACATTTCTCATACATCTTGCATTTTGTCCATTAAAAGAGCCTTTTCTGTATTTAACTTGTTTGGATCTTTCTGATTATACATATAATAATAGTCATTGTAGAAAATTTGAAAATATAAAAAATTTCAAGCTGTAAAAAAAGATGAAAAAGTAAATCAGCCACAACCTCACCATTCAAGAGATGATAGCTATTAAATTTTGATGTCTTCATTCAGGTCATTTTTCAGTGAACACATAGTATATGAACTCTGTTAGGAATCACATGTTCTAAACATTATATTTACTATAATTTTGATTTAAAAATTAAACCACTTAAAAAACACATGGAGTAAGGGACTTCCCTGGTGGTCCAGTGGTTAGGACTTGGCGCTTCCACTGATGTGACCCGGGTTTAATCCCTACTGGGGGAACTAAGATCCCACAAGCTGCTCAGAGCAGCCAAAAAAAACGCACACTCATGAAACTGCCCTTCGTGCAAAGCAGTTACTATTCATTGACCAAAGTGATCACTGTTTAGAGTTTGCCATTTATCTTTCTAACACTTTTTCTACTTTTAACTAGATACATGAAAAACTTCATGGTTTGAGGAGGGAGGTTTGGTGTTTCTGTTTTGAAGTAGATTAGGGATATTTTCATTTGTTTTTCAAAATTCATTTGTCACTGAATTTTTCTGTGTGTGTGTGGAATTATTTTTATGAATATTTTATTTGTCATCTTGCTTTTTTCTTTGAATTTGTTAGCCTTGAACATCTTTTCCACAGAGTACCTGAATTTATCTGTATTTTAGACTCCTGGTATTATCAAGTGTTTGTGATTTCTGAAATATAAAATTGGTATGGTAAAGCTTATTTTTTTGAAAAAAAAATTAGCTCAGTAGCAGTTATTAAGAAGGATTTTAATTGGGTGGAGACCACAAGGAGAAGTGTTGTAATTTAAGCACACTATGTGACAGGTTGCTCGACTGTGGTGGTAGCAGTAGGAAGGGAGGAACTTTGAAAGAAGAAATGAATATTTGGCGATAATATAAATGAAAATTAAAGCAAAATTTGAGATACCTTGGTGGAAAATGTCCCACTTGGAACCGTAGAGAATCAGAGTTGGAAATTAGTATCATTGTAATTTGGATTTGTTTACTTACAAGTACTTACTAGATCTAGGGCAGCACACTATTTTGTAACAGACCAGAGAGGAAATATTTCAGACTTAAAAGGCTAAAGTATCAAATTATGGGTACTATTCAAGTATTTATGTAACTAAAGAGAACATAAATTTCTAAAAAAATTTTATTGACAGAATTCAAAATGAGGTAATTGAGCACAAATTTTTTTTCATACAGTCGTACTAATGAGAAGAATGGAATTACTTTAGGTGAGGGACCATTCTTACCTTGCAGGCCATTAGAGAGCCCCCTGGTCTTGGACTTTTGAATTATTTGTTAGATTTTTACAACTTTCTTCCTCAAGTAAATTTTAAGCTTTTGCAAATTGTTTCTCAAAATCCACCCTTTTCTTCACAGCCCAAAAATTTGACTGGCTTGCCATTTTATTGATATTTCTCGAGGCCATAGGTAACCTAGATAACAAGCAATCCCCTGAGATAGGCCAAGTTTAGGAAAGTTTTGTGTTAGAATTAACCCCCTGTGGCATATTCTATATATTTTATTTTGTGAATAATTTCTGTGCCTTGAGAGTGTGCTGATGTCTGTGTTTTACTAATTAATGTTAGGGCAGTATCAGGCATGTTGATGAAAGGATGCTAAAAACAAACATCCTCTTGATTTCCATTTTCAGCCATGATAGAGTAGTAGGAACCAAATTTAAAATCTGCCTTAAAAACTAGAGAAACATATGAAACAACAGTCTTCATTAGGCAGTTAGGGACAGTAAAACTTGAGAGAGGGAAAGCAAACAGTCTTAACAATTATGCCAGCTTCCTGCCTACAGAGAGTTTCAAGCCACACCTCAGTGCAGGGGAACCTAAGCAAGACCCTTCAGTTAACAAGATGGAATTCAAAGTCCAAGAAAGCCAACGTGGCTTAGAGTGTACAGGGCAGGATACTGAAGAGAAGAGAGTTTCAAAGGTTGCTCTGACCATCTAATTGGGGCCCTTTTGAGTCTGAGTTGATTGCTGACTGATGTGTATATGTACAAAACCTACCCAATGCCAGGGAAAGAACCCCTCAAAAGAAACAAGCAGAACAATCCCTGAACCTCATACAAGGACAAGAATAGTTTATATTCCTACCAGCCCACACGTCAAAACCTTGTAATACAAGAGCCAGTGAGTAGAGGACTTTAAAGAATACTGTGTCAGTAGTGGAGGACAGTTAGCCTTAGATGAGAAGCTGCTCTGGTCTTGCCTTAAACAAGCAGGACCCAAAAAGATTAAATTGTCTCCATTTAACTGTGGCTCAGAACAAAGCTCAAAAATATTATTAAAAATTCAAGGATGTCCAGCACTCAACAAGGTTAGATTCATAATGGCTGGGATCCAGTCCAAAATTGTCAAGTATGCAAAGAAGTAAGAAACAAAGGCTAATAATGGGGGAAAAAATCAGTCAGTTGAACCTGACTGAAACAATGCCAGTATAAAATTCAGACAGAGGAAATGGACTGGGGAAAAAACTGAACAGAGCCTAATGCATGTGCAGTTGGCATCCTCAAGAGAGGAAAAGGGAGGACAAAAATGTTTGAATAATGCTGAAATGTTTCAAAACTTATAAAGATTATAAACCTACAGATCCAGAAATTTCAACAAACTTCAAGCAAAAGAAATACAGAGGAAATTTCTTAAAACTTAAAGGGAAAATTATAAAAGTAGCCAGAGAAAAAATAACATTACATATAGAAGAACAAAGATAAGAATTCGGTAGACTTCTTGTTAGAAACAGTACTATTTCAGATGTGCAAAAACTGAAAGAATTAATCACCAGCTCACTTGCACTGCAAGAAATTCTAAAGGAAGTCTTTGATATAGGAAGAAAATTATACCACATGAAAGCTGACTCCACAATAAATATGAGACTATTTTATTCTGGCTCCACAGAATAAAAATGAGGAATCAACCACTATACTGACTGGGAAATCATATATTTGAAAAAGTTCTTAGAGAGTATATCAAGAATCCTTAAACCTCAATAATTTAAAAAAAAAAAAAACCTTCAGAAACAATTTGTTTAAAATGTTAAACCTACCATATGGAGCACTACTACACAACAGTTAGAATTAATGGTGAGGGAAGGTGTGGAGACTTGGTATTCTTAATCCAAATGTAGGTTACATAGTTTTATATCATACAGTTCTTTAAGATTCTTCATATTTCTGGGTATTCCTGTATATATGTTTCAAATCCTTTAAATAGTTAATCAAACTACTTAATTATGGGGGGGAAGACTTTAAGAGCTAAAAGCCAAGAGAATGGGAGGACAGGAATTGGAGACAGTAGATAGAGACAACTTTTGAGAATTGCATCCCTAAGCAGGAGCCTTGAATTTCAGCAGTATAGGGGAGGGGAAAATAAGGTTAAGAGAGTAGTCTGTTCTTAATTGAAAAAAGAAGTCTTTATATGCTGAAATTGAAAGACAGCAGAAAGAGGTATGTTGCTATGGCAGAGAGGGAAAAGCAGTAAGGTCCCCAAGAAGGATGAGAGTAAACACTCAAATAGAAGTCAGTAAGCCAAATATAAGATGTAGAGGATTCATATGTGGTAAATGGAAAAAAAAAAAGTGAGTGCATTGGTACAGATATTATTACATAGATGGGTGTGATGAAGAGCTCGTGAAAATACTTAATTGCTTTGCTTTTCTTACTGATATAAGATTCAAGATAGGAAAGCATTAAAAAATAAAAAGCATTAAGATTCAAGATAGGCATGATCAAAGAGTAGATGAATGTTTTAAAGGTTGTTTTAATATAAAGATTCAGCACAGTTACATCAAGACAGATTTTTAAAAAGAAAGCATCAAGATATGGGTAAATGTGACATGTCTGATAAAAGCTTACAAGCATTTTTATTTCCTCTGTATGTTCTAGGATGATTATATTGCAACTCTACAAATAAACAATTCATGGAAATAAGTAGTTTACCCACTTGGCAAGAACAAGTGATAAATTATCACATAAGAAAATATTCACTCTCACCAGCTATCTTAAAAAGTGAGAATTAACACACCCTTAACCCCAAAAGGACAAAACACTTAGCTATAATAAGATACTAAGCAAAGAGACAAACATTGCTGGGTTCTGGGCATATGAAGCCCATTTTGTCCATAATTCAGTCTGATGACATTTAACAAAACACAGAATTCTTGTCCTTTTTTATTCTGTAATTCTGCCTCAGAGTTTTGCCACAATTATTATCCCACCTCCCCCCCAAAAATTAAAACTGCTCCAAAAAGGTTGTAAAAAAGTGTTATAGGAAAATCCAACAAAAATGATCCAAAAGAAATACGGAGTAACCTCTGAATGGTTTAAACTTTCATTTTTCACTCTTTTTTTTTTTTTTCTCCTGCTAGACTGATTAAATTTGGTTTAAATTTGGTTGGAATTTACTCAGGTTATTGAACTTCCCTGGTGGCTCAGATGGTGAAGCGTCTGCCTACAGTACAGGAGACTCAGGTTCAATCCCAGGGTTGGGAAGATCTCCTAGAGAAGGAAATGGCAACACACTCCAGTATTTTTGCCTAGAAAATCCCATGGATGGAGGAACCTGGTAGGCTCTAGTCCATGGGGTTGCAAAGAGTTGGACACGACTGAGCAACTTCACTTTCTTTTTACTCAGGTTGTCACAGGTGATGAGTCAGTTATTGGGACCAGTGAGATTCAGAGTGCATGTTCTTTGTTAACTGCTTCATTCTTTTTATTATTAATGAATTAAATGTTGTGATACTCAGACTGCTACAGTCCCCAAATGGATTATACAGATTACTTACAGCATCTTCAAGGAACACAACACATGTCTGCTAAGTAATGTTCAGGAAGCTTGTTTGCCTATCATTGGCAGTAAGATGTCAAAGGGTTTAAAAAGGCAGAAAACCAAATGACTTCTTTCTTTTTGTTGTTGTTGTGTCTTTTTTTGTTTTGTTTTGTTTTTTTCTTGCATTTTTATTTTTCTTTCCTTCATATGACTTCTTAGAAAACACATTTTCTTGCCATCTTTTCTTGAATTTTCAAAGATATCTTTCGTAGCTGGTAAAAGCTGTAGATATGTGGGGCTTGGTTTTCAGGTAAACTAACTATTACTTAAGAATACATTGGGTCCTTTTCTCCCATCAAAATAATAATAATTTGAAATAGCAATCATAATATTTGCAAAACCATAAAGAGAAGAGAGGAATGATGACAGTAACATTTTTCAGTTTTGGTACCTTTTATTTAATTTTCTTGCCTCATTGCCCTGACTAGAACCTTAGTGTTACATTCAGTACACGTTGAGAGAGCTGACATCCTTGTCTTCATGACTGGAGAGCATTCAGTCTTCCACCTTAAGTGTAATATTAGTTGTGGATTTTCTTTTGGGGGGGATATATTAATATTTTAATGCATATGTATAAAGATACAAAATTAAGGCTCTTCATTGCAACAAAAAGTTAGCTTACAGTGAACAGTGTTGGATTCTTGATCTCTGAAGATGATTTAGCTTCGGGACCAGGGACCAGGCTTGATCACTCAAGATCTTTTGCAGAGTTTTACTAAAGTATGAAAAGGGGCAGAGAAAGCTTCTGACAGAGACATCAGAAGGGGAATGGAGAGTGCCCCAGTTGTGGATTTTCTGTAGGTACTCTGTATCATGTTGAGAAAAAATATTACATTAATTGATTTTCAGATATTAAATGACGTGGGGATAAATCACATTCAGTCAGATTTTCGCATTTATGACTTCACATAGTCATAAGAGATACCGGTGTGTTGTCTTGTGGTGCCTTTGTCTGGTTTTAGTTTTAGGGTAATATAGAATGAGTTGGGAAGTATTGTTTTCTGTTTTGAAAAAAAAAAAAAAGTTTATGAAGAATTATTGTTAACTTTTCTCTGTGATAAAGTGATGAAGCCTTGTATGCCAGGGTGTGTGTGTGTGTATGTGCACGTGTGTGTGTGCATGTGTAAGTTGTTTTATGATTACTACTTCAATCTCTTCATTTGTTATAGGTCCACTCTGATTATCTGTTTATATCTGATTATCAGTTTCTACTTGAGTTTGTTTTGGCAGTTTGTGTGTTTCTAGGAGCTTGATCTATTTTCTTGGCATACAGTTTTTTATACTATTTCATTATCTTTTTTATTTTTGTAGTCTGTAGTAATCTCCCTTCTTTGTTTCTGATTCTAGTAATTTGAGTTTTCCTTCCTTTTTTCTTGGTCAGTTAAACAAAAAGTTGTCATTATTGATCTTTTCAATGATCCAGCCCTTGGTTTCTATTGATTTTCCCTTTTCTGTTCTCTGTTTTGTTTATTCCCATTATAATCTTTCTTCTTCACTTCCTTTGGTTTGCTTTAAGCTTGGTGATCTCTCCCCTAGGCCACCCCCAGTGTCTTAACATGAAAATGAAGGTTATAGATCTGAGATTTTTGTTTGTTTGTTTGTTTGTTTACTTATTTTTGGTTTTACGAGGTCTTCATTGCTGCATGCAGGCTTTCTCTAGTTGTGGCAAGCAGAGCATAGCCCCCACTCTCCATTTGTGGCACATGAAGTTCTCGTTTTCTGTGCCTTCTCTTATTATGGAGCATGGATTCTGTGGGAATCAGGCTTCAGCAGTTGTGGTATACAAGCTTGTTGGTTGCAGCACATGGACTCTAGAGCGCATGGGCTTATACAGTTGTGGCTCACAGCCTTAGTTGTCCCATGGCGTCTGGAATCTTCCCAGACCAGGGATTGAACCCATGTCCCCTGCATTGGTAGGTGGATTCTTTACTACTGTACCACTAATGAAGTCCTTTCTTCTTTTTTAGTATTGGCATTTACAGATATAATTTTCCCTCTAAACTCTTGCTGTATCAGCATTCCATAAGGTTTGGTGTGTTATGTTTTCATTCATCGCAAAGTATTTTCTGGTTTCTGTTTTGATCTCTTTTTTGACCTATTGGTAGCATAGTAGTGTAATGTTTAATTTGTACTTATATGTGTGTGTCCCAACTTTATCCTGCTGTTGATTTCTAATTTCATTTCTTTGTTGTTGGAGAATTTACTGTGTATTATTTCTATCCTTTTAAAATTATTGAAGTTTATTTTATCACCCAGCATATGGTCTATCCTAGAGAATAGTCCACATATACTTGAAAAGATTGTAAATTCTGTTATTCTTGGAGAGTGTTCTGTGGCTGTCTTTTAGGTCTAGTTAGTTTGTAGTGTTGTCCAGGGTTTCTGTTCCTTGTTGATCTTCTGTATTGTTGATCTCTTCCTTATTGAAAGTGTAGTATTGGGAATCCCCTGGCAGTCCGGGGTTAGTGTGGTTAGGACTCCACACTTTGACTCTCATGCACCTGGGTTCAATCCCTGGTTGGGGAACTAAGATCCAGCAAGCTGTTGAGTTAAGAAAATGTTATACTGAAGTCTCCAACTACTATCATTGAATTGCATGTTTCTCCTTTCATTTTTCAGTGTATGTCTCATGTATTGCTCCTTTAGTAGGAGCTGATAAGTTTATAACTGTACATATTACTGATCTTTTTTCATTATGAAATGCTTTGTCTCATACAGTTTTTGCCTCAAAGTCTGATTTGTGTGATATTAGTATAGACACACCAGCTTTCTTGGTTACTGTTTGTTTGGTGTGTCTTTTAGTGTCCTTTTATTTTCAGCCTTCATGTCTCCTATAGACAGCATATATTAATAGTTGGATCATTTTTTACCCTGACATCTGTCTTTTGATTGAATTATTTAATGCATTCACATTTAATGTTATTACTGTGTGCCTTATGTCTGCCATTTTGCTTTTGTTATGTATCTCCTCTGTCTAGAGGGGGGGTTTTTTTAGTGTTTTTTCTAGGATTTATCATATGTGTCTTAACTTATCCAATCAGCTTCTGATTTATGCTAGCTTAATTCTAGTGAAACAGAGAAAAGTTACTCCTGCATAACTGCTCTTTTCCCCCACTTCTCCTGATATTCTTGTTATGCATATTATATTAATGTTACAAACATAATACATTGTTATAATGATAATTATCTTACCATCAGTAGGCATTTTCTTAGCCCATACAGCTTTGTTCCTGTCCATATCCTTTGTGCTATTATTGGCACATATGTTATATTTCTATATGTTATAGATCTGACATTACATTCTGTACATATTTTTTATACATTTGCTTCTTAGAAAAAAGGGAAAATGCTCATTTCTGCTATCTTTCCAATTACATGAATACCTGTACTTGGTTGTGTTAGTTTGTTCAAGCTGCCACAACAAAATGTCATAGATTGGGTGGCATAAACAATAGAAATTTATTTTCTCATTGTTCTGGATACTGGAAGTCCAAGATCAAGGTACCAGAAGGGTTGATACATGCTGAAGGCTCTTCCCTTGGTTTGCACATGGCCACTTTCTCATTGTGAGCTCGTTTGGTGTTTCTTCAGTGTGTTCAAGCAGAAGGAGAGCAAGCTCCCTGATGTCTTCTTGTAAGAACACTAATCCCATTGGACCAGGGCCCCACCCACATGACCTCATCTAACCCTAGTTGCCTCTCCATCGCCCAGTTTCCAAATAACCATTGTATTAGGTTAGGCTTCAACATATGAATCTGGGAGATGCAAACATTAAGACCATAATACTGTACTTTCTGTGTTTATTCTAGTTAGTGCCTACTATAAGGTGTGCCAGCAACAAATTCTCAGTTTTTACTTACAGTCTTTGTTTTGCCTTCATTTTGGAAAATAGCTTTACTGAAATTAAGGATCTTTGCTGACGGGTATTTTTCCTTGATCATTTTGAGTACGTTATCCCACTGCCTTCTGACTTTCATTATGTCTGCTTAGAAGTCAGCTGTAAATCTTACTGGGGTTATATTATAGATAACTAATCATTCTTCTTATACTGCTTGTCTTTGACTTTCAGTATTTTTACTATGGTATCTCTTTGGGTCTCTGCATTTATTCTGCTAAAAGCTTTTTCAGTTCTTGGATAAATAGGTCATTGTTTGTTTGTTTGTTTTTTCAATAAATTTGAACTGTTTTCAGCCATTTTTTCTTGGAATATCTTTTCTGCTCTCATCTCTGATAATCCCCATTATATGTGTGTTAGTTTGTTTAACATGGCCCACATTTCTCTGAGCTCTTTTTTCTGTGTCCCTATTTCTCTCTGTTCTTTAGCTTGTGTAATCTTTCAGTCTGTCTTCAAGTTCATTTATTCTTTCTTCTGCCAATTAACATCTGCTGCTGTGCCTTTCTAGTGAATTTTATATTTTAGCAGTTTTTTAACTGCATAATTTCCATTTGGTACCTTTTAATATAATATAAAATGGACTGGAATAGGTGAATTTTACTTAGATGACCATTATATCTACTACTGCGAGCAGGAATCCTTAGAAGAAATGGAGTAGACATCATGGTCAACAAAAGAGTCCAAAATGCAGTACTTGGATGCAATCTCAAAAACGACAGAATGATCTCTGTTCATTTCCAAGACAAACCATTCAGTATCACAGTAATCCAAGTCTACGCCCCAACCAGTAACGCTGAAGAAGTTGAATGG